>BPLQ01011116.1:0-55072 GCA_021605075.1 Caerostris darwini | reverse complement strand
TGACCGCACGACGGGAATTAACAGACTTTGAACGCAGAATGTCAGTTGGAGCTAGACGCATGGCTCATGCCATTTCGGAAATCGTTAGGGAATTCAACATTCCCAGATCCACTGTGTCAAGAGTGTGCCGAGAGTATGAAATTTCAGGCATAACATCCCACCATGGACAGCGCAGTGGTCGACCGCCTGCACTTAACGACCGAGACCGGCGACGTCTGCAAAGAGTCGTAAATTCTAACAGACAAGCAACACTGCGTCAAATAACCGCAGAAATCAATGTGGGACGTACAAGGGACTTGTCTGTTAGAACTGTGCGGAGAAATTTGTTTTTCTTGGGCTATTCCAGCAGAAGAACGACTCGAGTGCCTTTACTGACAGAACGGCATCGCTTGCAGCGACTCTCGTGGGCACGTGAGCATATCGGTTGGTCCCTAGAGGAATGGAAAACCGTGGCCTGGTCAGATGAGTCACGATTTCAGCTGGTAAGAGCTGATGGTAGGGTTCGAGTGTGGCGCAGACCCCACGCAGCCATGGACCCAAACTGTCAGCAAGGCACTGTTCAAGGTGGTGGTGGCTCCGTAATGGTGTGGGCTGTTTTTTCATGGCATGGACTTGGTCCTCTGGTGCAACGGGACCAAACATTGACTGGAAATGCTTATGTTCACACTACTTGGAAATCACTTGCAGCCATTCATGGACTTCATGTACCCAAACAACGATGGGATTTTTATGGATGACAATGCGCCATGTCACCGGGCCACAACTGTTCGCGATTGGTTTGAAGAACATTCTGGACAATTCCAACGAATGATCTGGCCACCTAGATCGCCCGACATGAATCCCATCGATCATTTATGGGACATCATCGAGAGGTCTGTTCGCGCCCAAAATCCTGCACCATCAACGCTTTCACAATTATGGACGTCTATCGAGACAGCATGGCTCAATATTCCTGCAGAAGACTTCCAACGACTTGTTGCGTCCATGCCACGTCGAGTTGCTGCACTTCGCCGGGCGAAAGGAGGGCCGACACGATATTAAGAGGTATCCCATGACTTTTGTCACTTCAGTGTATTTACTTTCGCTAACACAATCGTAAGATTTTTTTTATTATTATTATTATTTTTTATTTACTTATTATTTTTTAGTATCATACCACAAAACATATAATTATAGTTTCGTGGAAGGATTCCTCTTCTAAGTCAAAAACCCGATAAATCCGAAATATACTTCCTTTCTATGTGAAAGTCTGTAAGTCAACTGCCTATTTTTCCTGAGTGCCACAGAGGGCGCTCTTGCCAATGGGTAGGAGGTAGCATGGTTACGATAGCAATTAAAAAACGTTTAACACGAAAAAATTAAGTTGTGCTTCATAATTTTAAGAATACGAAGCATAACTTATGAAAATATTTTAATTTTATTTCTTAGTAGATTACTATAAAATCTTTTTTACATTAACATATAATTTGAAATCGTATTAGTAAAATAATGATTAAACTGTATATGTATTTGAGCAAAGCGTTTCCTTATTAAGAAAGTAGGAGCCACATTAAAGGTCATATTGCACAATTATATATATATATATATATATATATATATATATATATATATATATATATATATATATATATATATATATATATATATATATATATATATATATACATATATACATATATATATATATATATATATATATATATATATATATATATATATATATATATATATATATATATATATATATATATATATATATATATATGTATATATAAATATATATATGTGTGTGTTTGTGTGTGTGTGTTTGTGTGTGTGTAAAGTGTAGGATGTCTTTAAAGTTATATATATATATAACTTTAAAGAAATCCTATACTTTACTTCCAAGTGGTCATTAACTGCTAATATCTCTCACAAAGTATCATAATTTGCCAAACGTATTCTTTAAAAAAAGATATATAGATATATGTGATTCGTTGGATTCTATTTCATGTAGTATAGATTTCAAATAAAATTCAACATTCATAAATACATCATTGAATGAAAGTCTGTTGTGATTTCTTAATTTTAAGGCTTGTCCGAGATCAGTTTTTAACAGGACAGGGAAAGACTATCTTTAGCACTTAAAGTTCATTCAGTATCTATCTGATTTCAGTATTCCATGACTGCTCCACCAAATTTATAGCCCTTCTAACTTATGATCGTCAAATAATTGACAACGGAGACACCACCGGCTATTACATCATATGGCGACGCGCACATGAGGCATTCTCTAACACATTGAGAACAAGTTCAAGGTTTCTTTCACGAAATGCAGACGTTTAGAAAATATCATTGTCTCTTATTGCACATATTAATGGGTTTTCACCTTACTCACATTGAAGTTATATTTTTCGTGTGTAATAAATAATCTGAATAGTACTTCATAGTGTAGTATTTTGTATTGCCAGCAAATGCTTAACATTAAGATGTCAAATTAACACAAAGCATTTTTTCTACACTTCAGTTGGATGTAGCATATACTTTTAATTTTACACCGTATCTCACCATATCCAGTATTATGTAGGTCCCTACTATTCATAAATATGAGGGAGATAAACATGAAAAAACAGGCTAAATTGTCAAGTGACTAGCGATTTGGCGCTCGATACTCCAGGGTTCGGGTTCGAGTCCCGGCGCTGTCATGAATGCTTGTAGTGGTTTGGAATCCATTTTAAGCCGTAGGTCCCTGTCTTATAGGACTGTAGAGCATTGCGCGTAGGGTGAGAATCCTACCCCTTAAAAAGAAAACACCTTCTGTCTCGAAATATGTCAGCAGGCAGACGGCCTTGGCAGACCATGGGGCTGCTGCGGTAATGAAGAAGAAACATGAAAAACATTGAACCAAAAAAAAAAAAGTTCCAACTATGAAATTACAGGAATAGTACATGGTATGTTACTATTGAAAGAAAATATGGTATAATACTATTGAAGTAATATAAGTTTAAGTGAAACGAAAGAATACAATACTAATGACCATACAGACCATATTATATATATATATATATATGTATATATATGGCATATATAGTATGGCATGGTGTACAATTATTATAACAGTGTTCAGTCTGAGGAATATAAAATAAAAATTTTAGTAGTAAAGTGAAAGAAAGGGCACACAATATTAGTAATTAATTAAAGGGCAATAGTTTTTGTGATGATTAATTGCTTATTCTCTTCTATAAAATTTGTTAAATTAATGATTTCTCATCTGTTCAGTGCGTTGCAGATTATAGTTCTGGACGATTGGATGTAAAATTATCTAGAGGGTATTTTAATGTGTCATGGTTTTGTTAAAGAACAAGTATATTCTTAGCTAACAACCGAGTGCATATTTTTTAATAGGTATTGTCTCACGCAAAATAACTATTATGTAATGATTAATTGCAAAACTTTCCATCATTATGCTTTTCATATATCTTAATCTTTCTTTTTTTATTATTTATAAGTTCATACAAATTTTTGTATTAAGAGTAATAAAAAAATTTTAGTAAAATTTCGCCTACAAAGCATTTTTAATAAAGTTTTTCTGTTTATATTCTAAAACTTAAATATACTAAAATAATTACAAAATTTTCCATCATTACACTTTTCATATATCTTAATCGTTCCTTCTTTTTATTATTTATAAGCTCATAAACATTTTTGTTTTAAGAGTAATAAAAAAATATTAGTTTCGCCTTCAAAACAATTTTAAATAAAATTTTTCTTAATATTCTAAAACTGTCTGAAATTTCGTATCATTGGAATCCATTACCAGAATTATTATCCAGGTATGATGCACTAACCAAGAAAAATCTTTCTATTATAAAACGTTATCTTAAGAGACAAGAACACCCCACTATTATTGCATAAAGAAATAATAAAATCCTCAAAGCCAAGTTAAGATCTTGAACGAACTGCAGCAAGATAAAGCAGAAAAGTAGAAGATTAGATTGCGCCCTGCTACATTTTTATGCTGGGTATGAAAGGTGACAGTCTGGGATATAATATTGTATTAAATTCTTTTGCCTTGTCTTTATGGTAAAAATCTTTAACTTATTGCCTTTCTTACGAACTTAATCCCGTATTAAGAGATCTTGGACAACTAAATTTCGTTCTGCTTTGTCATAACTTCTGGTTTTCATTCTTTGGGACAACGAGTTAATTCATGCAATTATAAAGGGATGTTTTTTATTCCATGAATAAAAGAATAAAAAATAGATTTTTGTGAATTTAGAAAAATTGTTTTATATATTACACATTGATATTTCATACATTAGTCCCATTGATATGTATATTTTCTAATTTATCCTTAGAATAAAAGTGTTAACATAAAAATGTTTTACCTTTGTACCAATTTACCTTTATTAAAAATAAATCGATAGAAATAAAATATTTTACAAATGTGATACACAATTTCTAACTAGTAAGGTCTGTAAAAGTAACAAAGTAAAACATTTTAAAACTATATTTTGTATTTAATTTATACAGTTATTTATATAGATTTGTAGAACTATATCTCTAACCCTTTATAACCATTAGCCTTAAAACATTTGTATCTATATCTCTAACATTTGTAAAACTAAATTTTAATATCTATCTAGTTATTATTATTAATTATTTAGTTATTATTATTATGTTTAGTTATTATTATTAAACTAAACATTTGATTTGTAAAACTATATCATTACAAAGGAAACACATGAATAATTTTTTGACAACTTTCACGCTATACATACTACATACACTACATACCTACATACATACATATATATATATATATGTGTGTGTGTTTGTGTGTTTTAGCTTCAGTATAGCTGCATGATTTAAAAACTATAGTCCTAACAAATCCAGTTTTTTCCCTGAATTTATTATTTCGTTCCAGCTTTCATAGATAGGGAAATTTATAAGGATTTCATATAAGGAAAAAAAAATTATGAATAAGTTTTGAACTAAATAAAGACTTAATTTTTTTATTGCCATTAGATTTTCCACGCTATTAAATAGAACCAGCTTAATAAAATTGATTGGCATCATTAGTTAGGTTATTGCAAAATAATTATTAATCAGTTAGAAAAATTAGAATATTTGTTTTTAATTAATTTGCAAGTTAACAATATTTATTTTAAAATTAAATAAAAGTTTTTATTTAACCAGTTTATATAATTTAAGGAAAGTTAATTAAAATATCCAACTTTTAATTTTGCACAAATATTTTTGTTATTTATAAAATTTATTAAAAAGGAAAATGTTTTTCTTATTAAAGGGCAATGCCGGATTATATTTGCTAGAATTTTTTTTTTTTTTTTTTTTTGACATTCTCGTGCAGAAAAAAAAAACTTTTTTAAAATTCTGAAACAGAGTAATTGTTTTACTTAATGCTTTCTTTGTGAGTCCGTTTGTTTCTAAATATAATTAAAGTGATCTGTAAATTGCTTAGTAATTAAATATGTTAATATATGTATACATAATGGATATATCATTTTTTTACTAAAATAATCCCTTATATTAGAAATATTAGATTAGGTAACTTCTTAAAAAGGACATAGATAATTAAATAGAAAGTATATATGTAATTAAATAATAATTACATATATAATTAAACGATTAAAGCATATATTAATGTTATCATATTATTGAACCAATGAAATAAAAGGAATAACTCTAACATTTTATTCTATTTATCTAATGCTGTTATCATAATTCTGTGATGACTTAATATTTCATCAGGACAACACATACTAAAAATAAGCATATGTCTGATCTCACATTTCTTTTGTCTACGTGTGTTACTTTCAGAGCATTAGATGATTTATTTATTTCTTCTGAGAATGTACAGATAATGTTATAACTGCTATTTATATTAAGTAATACATGCTTATTAACTTTTTATCAAAATATTCTACTTAAGAGTAATACATTCGAATATTAATTATTTTATGTGGCTCCAATGTAAAAAAAATTATATAAGTGTAGAATCTTATATGATTTTTAAAAAATATTATATAAAAATAAAGATAGGCACAAATACTGTAATATTCTGAAAATTATTGATCTAAAGCTAACTATCATCTTAATGCTAACACAAAGCATTCTAATAACACAATTAACAATGAAAGCTTACACATCACAGTTGTTAAATTAGTAAAATATCAAAATTAGTTCAATTCCACATTATGTATAGTTTTGAAGTTATTACCATTTCAAACTGGACAAGAAAAACTGCACACTCCAATCCTGAACAGGATACTGAAATAATTTTATATTTTTTTCACATCAAAAACTGTCTTTTAAAAATAAATTATTGCAGCATCCACAAGAAAACAAATGTAATTCATTTTAATAAAGACAAGTGATAAGATAATATTTAAAATTCCACAAACATCCTATTCCGTCAGAGCCAAAACAACTGGCACAAGACTAACCATTGGAATAAATGCACTATGCTAATATTATAGTGCATTTAAGGATATTTGAGTGCATATAGGAAAATTAGTTCATGTTATTAAATATTTATTATTAGTGTTTTTCCTGTTTTTTGATTTAAAATATAATTCTGTTTTTTTAAGTTTTCTATCATTTTGTTGATTACTTCACACATTCAAATTGAATGGTTTTACTCATCTGTAAAAGATTTATTCAGAAATTAATGCGTTCTTATTCCCATTTATCGCGTCAGTATTATAGCAAATTAAATTGGAAAGTAAATTGACTTAACATCTTATGCATTAACATATTAATTTTGTCTGACATGGATACCTATTATTAAGCCAATTTATGCAGCTTATATTAACAAAAAAAAATTCATATCGAAAATTCTCTGATCATTGAACACGAAGTTTTCAATAATGATAACGATGCGATACATTTAATGATTTCTAATTTGAATAAAGTATGACAAAAATAAATTTAGCTATTTAATTATAAACTGTGAAAGTTGTTTGATCTATATTCTTGCGATTATTCAACTAATGCGTGCACACATATCAGAAATGCACCAGAATGACAACACGTAACCTAATTTTTGTTAACTATTCAGCTTACTAGATCACGGGGCTCTGCAATGAAAGGCATTAATCTAGGAGACCGGTTATTTGTCATAGTAGATTGGAAAACTGAGCTAAATAGTTATAGAATTACAACATAAGAAATGTAGTGGAAATTTTGTATTAGTTTATAATTTATGATCCATTATTACATTTGTTACAGTTTTAACAATGTGATGGCATATTATATAAACTTATTATAAACTAGCATATAATATAAAACATTCATAAGTTCCAATAAAATTAATCTTTTTCTTTACTTCGGTAAACTTTGCAGGGAAACACTAAATTTCTAAGCAATTAATATAATTGGATATAAAGCCTTGATTTTACAACTTAAAGTATAGTTTTTACTTGAGTTAAACACAGTTTTGTTTTGTTTGTTCATCTTAATTATGCATTAAATAAAATATAATGGATCGAGAGATAATAATTGGACATGAAGTTACAGTTTTTAAGTTATAAGAAATAATGATATACAAACAGCATTAATATATCCATAAGAAAACATTAAAACTTGATCTGCTAAGCTGTTTATAACATTATTTTTTCCAATAGATTGTTCTTTTTTTAATTAATGCTTTTCTGTTTAATTTGACAATATATATGAAGTTAATAACATCCATTTTTCTTTGACATTTACTTTTCTAAATGCCAGAATATTCTAATATTGTATTTTACATAGTTCAAATATTTTAAGAAATACTTTTAAGTATAAGATTAATAATTTTCATTAGAGGCGAATAATTCTTTTAAAAACTGAAGTAAATAATCTATAATCTGATCTTAATGACATTTTTCAGTCAATAAGCTCAAAATTATAACAATTTATAAGACATATCTGTTTGTTGTTTCTTATCCCACTTGATTGGCATATCTAAAAACTATATATCTGTTCTATTTAATCTATTGACTTAGTAAGCAAATTTACTTAATATAAAATAATTAATAATAATATATATAATTATTTTCTTATTTAATAATTCTTGCTTCGTAATATATAATAATACTTTACAAAAATGATTTATTTCGGCTTCAAACATCTATGATTCTATCTTTCATTTCTGTCGTCTTCATTCTACGCAAGTCAGTTCTGTGGTCCACTGTTCAAACACTTATATTATTCTTAACAATAATTTTTGACAGTTCCATTATCCTGGAGTCGCCTAGTGCATAGAGCTCCGAAGAAAGTCTCACGTTGAGGAGTTTGTAAACATGATAAGCAATATCCGATTAAAATTTTCCTCTCCTGTACTATGAATGAGAATGATAAATTAGTATGACAGAAAGTCATTTCATTTTGTTGTCAGTGATAATGGAGGGAGATGGCAAAACTCCAGATTTTGCTATGAGAATATTCATCCCAAAAGTCGTTGGCACGATATAGACACAGTGTGTTAGGGCCTCGTGATGCACTTTTGATAATGCATAATATGCTACATATGTGTCCTTCGAATGGAAAAATACTTCATCTAATAGTGTCTTGTATTTGAAGCAACAACAAAAACTGTTTTAAAAATTTTACTTTTAAACATTTATCTATATCAAAACAGAGTTAAAGAACTGTACCATTTGCATTTTATTATGATTATAAAAACTTCCTTCGTTGATTCTTCTTAGTTTCTCAATTTGTTTCCAAAGCTTCTAAAAAGGGATTTATTTTCAGTTTTTCAAAATATGTAATTTTATCTCGCCTGCTATATGATCCAAATTCTTATGCAATGAAACTCTTATGATAACATAAATGTTTTGATACACTGCAAGATATGCCACACCAATAATATTAAATTGCTGTGCCTTGAAAATTGCAGAATGGATGTACACATACAAATTATGGGAATTATTTAAATTTTTGATAAATAATACAGCCAAACCTATTGCAAAAAAGCCAAGTTTTGTTAATAAATTTAAAATACTATCATGCCAATAATTTATGGCGATATAAATATATGACGATATTATAATCTAGAAGATTTCTTTTTTTCATTGACCTGGAAGATAATTCTGCTTTTTTTTACATTAATCCTGCCTCACTGATTAGAGTACAATCGCGGCCTCCAGTACATGTATTGCATGGTTAATCCTGTTTTATTGATTAAAGTACAATCGCGACCTCCAGCACATGTATTGCATAAACTGCATGGTTAATCCTGTTTCACTGATTAAAGTTCAATCCCGACCTCCAGTACAATCCATAGTATCATACAATATTGTATGAATTGCATGATACTATATTGAGAAGAGATTTTGATCCATATCAGTATGTTTTAAAATTTTGTCTGCACATTTCTCACATGTTTTTCAATAAGACCAAATTAAAGGCGTTGAAAAATGCGCAGATCCTTTGCCATATTATCTTCTGATCTTTTCTCAATCGAAAATGTTTAGAACATGTTGGGATTCAAATGGAACGCTTGCATTCAGAAAATAAATATTAATTATTAATTCGAATCACAATCATATAAACCAACTAAGAGATAGAACAGATGTTCGGACACTGATCGAACCAATATTATGTCGTGTTCATCATAACAATATGAAATGCCCCTCCCTCTCCAGAATAGGCAATCAATTTATGTTTGATTATCTTGTATTTATAGGTATTTAAGCATTGTCTGTGTCTGGAATTGATGTATAATCATTTGTTAAGCTCTTATTTAAATATCTGTAAAAGAGTGCTTGTTGTAGGACATTATTTCGCATAAGTATTCTCTGTTCTACAGTGTATAAAATTTATTTGGAGACAAAAATATTTTGATTTACACTTTATGCAGTATAAAAGATAATTCTTTTTGTTTATCTTTTGAAAATAAACTGATTAAATCTTACATAACATTAACCATTCATACGCAGAGCATTTTAAAATGCTCTTGTATTTTAGAATTTCTGAACAGTAAATTAAATATGATTTTTTCATTACTTCGTTCTGTTTCTGAATTTAAAAAGGGAGTTTTTTTTTCAGTATTGAATCTGTTACAATTTTGCATCTGATGAATAAAGATATTTGAGAATAGTAAATAAATATTTTTAAAAAATTCTGCTTATTTTTCTCATGTACAATATTTCTCTATTGTAACTTTTCCATAATAACAACTAATACCTCCTTTTTATTAATAGTGATAATTTAATTATTAATAACATAATAAAATTAAAAGCATTGATATTAGAAGTATAATAAATATACATTTATGCCATAAAATAAATATTTATTAAAAATTAATGAATAAAAAAAAGATTTATAAAATTATCTAAAATTTCTCATTCAAAATCAAAATTATATCAAAATAATTAATGTTTAAAGCTTACCAAATTACATACCACAATAAAATGAAAACTAATGAACATAATTAACAATCCGTATGAAATTGTTTGATTAGAGAATTTTAGTTCTGAATTCTTTCTATGAAAATATTTAGTATTTTCATAAAGCTAATTATTAACAATTTTCTTCAGTTTTATTTATCTTTTTTCCTGTATTGAAATAATATTATTCATACTTCCTTTAATTAAAAAAAGTATCGATATCTAATTATAGAAAAGACCTTATTCTTCGGTGTAGAAACACGAAGAATATCATTGCCAATTAATCATGGTGCTTTTTCTTATCCAGACGAGAAAGAATGCCCATTTCTTCAATTTTGTTTTATTTCTTAACTTTTTTATTGGGTGATACTGTCATTGAGTTCGGAGAAGAAGTGGCCGAAAAAAAGGTTAATCTCTTAACCTCTGCACAGTCGTGTCATTTGTTATGAATGGGACGAACGTATCCAGTAACCTCATAGGAAGTGGAGTCATGTTGATTACTTTAGTGTAGTTAGCACTTTTGTTTTGTATTATTCAGAATAAAAGGAATGGTATCTTTTAAGTTAATATTTGGTATTGTAGCGAGGTTTTCTAGTACATATATTAATGTATTGTCCAATTACAATTAAATTCTATTCTTTATTTTTATTTATGTGATTTTCTGTAAAACATTATTTGTAATAATACATTATAGAGGGTGGTAGAAAATTCATGTACCTATTTAAAAATAAATTAGCTAGGCCAAAAGATAGATAAACAAGGTTTGCAAATTTTATAACGGATTTTAATGATTTTAATTCATGAAGCATTTAGTATAATGTAGACATTTTGTCTTACATTCCTGTTTATAAGATCTTTGTAACGATAAGTAATATATGTCAATAACATGTATAATATTTAAAATATACTATTTCAAGCTTTTTAAAACCACCATTTTAAATTCTATAATAAATAAGTTCTACAAAGCTAATTTCTAATACAAAACAACCATAAATATGGTGAGAAAATAATGTGTAACCAAAATATCTATAACTATGGTAGTATTTCAAACTCAAAAGCTGTTTGTTGAGACGACTTTCTAGAATTCAAAAATGAAAAACAGAAATCTTAGAAATATTAAACATTGTTTTTCAAAATTGGCTAAATTTTCAACATTCCTGCAAAGATACTTTTAAAACAAGCAACCTTCAATAACAAAAAAATTTTAAATAACATTTCTAAACTCGTTGTTATAGTAAAGTTGATTTAAGTAGTTTTGCAGACAAATTTAGTGAAACATTTGACGTTAGTTGCGCTTCTGAAAATGATAGAATTTTGGACATAAGATTACTATTGGTGACCATGAGTATTTACTAGATAATTTTCAATAATACCTCAAAATCTCTTAAATGCTTTATAGAAAATCCTCAGTAAAAAGAGAAATTGAATTCCTGCTTAGTGCAAAAAAGAATTTTTTAAGATGTTCGAATTGGTAAGTTTAGTTTTTTACTTCAGTTTATATAAATATATAAGAAAATGCATATTAGTGTATTATAAAAAAATAAATCTAATTTTAAAAGTAAACGTAGGAGAAATTATGGTGTGGTTAAAAGATAGTGTCCAGGGAGTTAAGCATAAAAATTAATGAAATTTTCAAAATGTTTTTAAAAATTAGAAAAAATGCTAAAGGATTAATAAATCATCTGACAAGACAATTAAAGACAATTAAGAGACAATTAAATACTTAAAGACAAAGAAGGTGTTTTTTGGAAAAAGCAGTAACAATGAACAATATATGCCAATCATCTTCATATGGACATGATATCCCAACATCTCTGAAATTAGAGTTGATATATTTTAAGAATGAGAGAAGTTAGTTTGGAGAATAAAAATTAATAGTTTTTTAAAGTAAGGAATAAATTGTTCTAATCGCTTGAAATTTCCATGAATACAATTCACCTTCAGAAAAATTTTCAAAGGTTTAATCTAAAATGGCACTGGGTCTTTTTCTGAGCTGGATATGATTTTATCCTAAGCTGTGAATTGGTTAAAAGATCATTTATGATTCGGAAGAGATTTTTAAAAAGAATTTTGAAAACGTTTGTGATTTTTTAAAGATTGATTTCAGTTCTTTATGAAGATGCAAATTGAGTGGTTAATATTACCTATTCTTCTTGCAATTGAATCAGATATCCTTTTTTTGCTTGATGACTTGAAAATTAAAAATTAATTTGGAAAAACTTGTACATTTTACAAAAGGAAGTAAAAAAAAAACAATTCAGTTCAATATTGATTTGCTGCATATGATTGTTTCGTTTCTTAATATTTTGTGTATGTTGAAATGTTATTATGGTTTCTTTCGATATCCTAGACAGAAAATAACTTTCTGAAAGAACGCTGTAGACAGAAAAGAAAAATAATAAATGTAAGATAAGAGGAAGAGTCAAAGAGGGGTAGGAATGAAAACCAAACAAATATCTTCCAGTCTGGAAATACTTTTCTCTTTAGTTGGAAAGAAAGTGACCATATAAATAGAAGCAAAACTATTTTAGGACTAAAAGGTTTGTGCTACCTGTTAATCTAGAAAAGAACAGGCGGAAAAGAGTTGAACATAACTTTTTGTTTTGTTTTGGGTGTGAAAGTACAAATGAGTTAATCTATAATCCTTTGAAGTGATAGTACGAAAACATTCTGAGTTCTTTGCTACATTAGTTTGTTAAACTTCAATTTTATTTATTTCTATTACTAAATAAGGATTTCTTATCTAAAAGTAACGAACATAGCATATTAATAGAAATGACAAACTATTTAGTATTAAATGTGATCCAGGGTTATTTCTAGTTAATATATTTTGAATTTCAGGTTTCTGAATAAATCTTGCATTACAACTAATATCTTCTAATATTCTTGTTTAAGTATTCTTGGAAAAAATCACTTGAAATCTCATAGAAAACTATAAAATAAGTCAACTAATTATACTTTCAATTCTGAAATACGGAATTAAATTTCAAATTAAAAGATATTTCATTGTATTTATTGAAAAAATCTTATGCATGTTTTAAAGTTGCCAAAGATAGAGTATGCATATTTCTAAATAGAGCATTTTACGTAAGTACATGAAATCTATATAGAAATTCAAAGAAAAATACTTGTTTAATCGATGATTCGCATACAGAAATTAACATACTTTTACCAAGAAAATATTATGCAGTAAAATACATAATGTCAGCATGAACTTCTTATTTACATAGTAATACTTTCAAAAAATATCAAATGCCCATGTATTATATGAAAATATAAGGCACCTTTTTCATGGCTAAATAGCATAATCCCCTGTGCTAAATATCATAAAAATGATCAAAAACCAGAAGGTATATGAAGAACTGAAAACTCAGTAAAGCCATAAACCTATTAAAACTTCAAGGTATTATAAAAAATTTCTTTCAGAACACAAATGAGAAATACTTTCTGTCATAAATATTCATGGTATTCATAACCAATATAAAATATAGTATTCATGGTATTCATAACCAATATAAAACATAGTATTCATGACCAGGAGTTTTCTGTCCAGCTCTTCTTACCAGGTTCCGAAGTTCTCCTTCCCTTCATGAGAACATCATTGACACCATTGAAATTTTAAGTTAATTATACTTAATCCAATACTACAAAGGATGCCGAACAGAAAGCTACCTTGTCTTTGCTGCGGATGGAAAAGGTAAATCTATGGACGGAAATGTTAAGCTGTGGGAGAAACCATGAACCATTCATACTCCACTCTTGGGAGTATTCATTCCAAAATGACAAAATACAATTTCACCAACATCATTTTCAAATCTATAAATTGACTTTTAAATTTTAGACATAGTGAGACAGCATGGCGTAGTAGTAGTATTGTCAACAAAGCCATTTTCGACATCATTTTGGAATGTATACTCATGTTTGTGAAAATTGCAACACCATGAAGGAATCGTCATAATTGAATGAAATTTAATACACAGTTGAGTGGTAGTGGTACAAATAAATGATTAAATATTCAAACCAAACAAACAATAACAAGAGATTGGAATCAGTATTTTGTGTAGCCACCACGCGCCGCAATAAGTGTTACTACACGACGTGGCATGGAGTCAAACAAATTTTGAATGTCTGCCTGAGGAAGAGCATTCCATATTGTTTGTATGCGCACCCAAAGTTCGTCTGCAGAAGCACCAGGACGAGGATCACGAGCGAGACGCCGACCAACGAAATCCCGCACATGTTCAATCGGCGGCATATCAGGGGAATACGCAGGCCAAGGAAGAAGCTGTACCTGCCGCGTTGCAAAGAAGGATTGAACAGTCCTAGCGATATGAGGGCGGGCATTGTCCTGTTGAAATACAGCGCCTGACAAGCTTTGAAGGAAGGGAACAGCTTGGGGCTGTAGAACTTCACTGATGTACCGGTTGCTGTTCAGATTGCCCACAATTCTTAGCAATTGAGATCGTCCATGATATGCTATGGCACCCCAGACCATAACTCCAGGTGTTCGTCCACTGTGGCGTTCGATAATGCACTCCGGAAGGTGGCGTTCACCGGCAAAGCGTCTGACACGAATGATGCCATCATGGTACCACAAATTAAAGCGGGATTCGTCAGAAAACACGACATGCTGCCAATCAGCACGTCAGTCTCTATGCTGAGCGGCCCATTGTAGCCGCAGGCGGCGATTGTTTAGCGTGAGAGGGGTCCTGTATAAAGGAGTCCTTGCGCGCAGTCCACGCTGCAGCAGACGTCTACGAATTGATGAAGCACACATTGAAACACCTGTAGCTGTTGACCACTGTGCTGCCAATTGTCTAGAGGAAGCTGTACGGTCCGTCAGCGCCATGCGGACCAGGTGTCTATCATCGCGAGCTGACGTCACATTTCGGGATCCACTCCCGGATTTCCGAGTTGTCCGACACTCGTCCGTCCACTGCTTCCAAAGACGCATCACTGTGCTGCTGTTACGCTGCACACGAGCGGCTACTGCACGATAAGACAATCCAGCTTCACGAAGGTAGATGATTCTCCCCCATTCAAACTCTGTAAGTTGTTCAAATCTCGCTCTCTTTCGTCGAAGAGTCATAAGTAACGATTGAGCTAACGTTTACGACTAGCAGATAACACCGATAACCATACACGCCTCGCTACAGCCGTCTAATTATTCGGATCCATCCGCCGTTCAGAGGGCGCTGCTCAGCATACGCATGAGCTACGGATTTGAAATTCTAATCATTTGCATATCATGAGCTAATTTGCATTTCCTGAAAATTTCAGCTCACTCGCGTAAGTCCTTCATGGTGTTGTAATTTTCACAAACATGAGTTTATATTCCATTAAGCAAAAATAATATTTAATAAATCCGTTTTCCATCCTTAAAAAGAAAAAGATTTTTCTTTGTTTTTAAATTTAAATTTATATGAAAAATTTGTAATTTTAGATCAAGGCTAAAACTCTTTTTTTTTTTAAATTTTAATACATTCTATTAGAAGATCCGATTCTACTGAATTTTCGTGTACCTTTTATACCATTAAAAGCTCTTACAACGTAAGAAAAAGATAAATGAACCCCTGCCGAAGTATAAAAAAAGGGGGCAATGATAGCGAGTAAGTTAAAGAACTTTTCTTAATGATTCAGTCCTCCTGCCAAAACTAAAGAATGTCGATTATTGAGGGCACTTTTTCTGTTGAGATTTAATGAGTATCTAAACAAAACTTTTGGATCTTTGTTTGCAAAGTAGTTGTAACAGATGCCAAAAAAAAGATGCAATTTCTGCTTTAACATCAAAATTTCTTGATTTCTAAACTCTCAACCATCAGAAATTCTCTGAATTTTGATATCATTTGTAAGCTAAATAAACTATTTACTCACCGCAACTTTTAATATGTTTATAAGCTTAAATTAAAATTAATTTTAAGTTTATTCATAAAATTTCTTTTTTTGTAAATTTCGTAAGTTTTATTATTTTCAAATTAAAAGCTACAGATGCTGAACACATTTTTGGGCTATTTAAAGGCGGCTTAATTAATGTTTAAGATCTCAATACTTTATATTTAATATACAAATTAGGGCCGTTCTGCCACACCATATGTCTGTATCGTCTTTTTCACGACAGAAGATCGTTTCTTTATTATTGGTTAGGGTATTGTACTTTATTTATAGTTAATTATTTTTCAGAAATTTAAATAGCCATTAATTGCTGTTTGTTTGTTTTTAGAATAAAAGTACAATAAATCATAGATGCAAATCTATCATGCGTCATTTACTTCTGTTTTTGTGAAATAATAATTAATTTACGGTATTTATCAAACTTGAACCACGTGGGTTCTGCTACACTGCATCCATATTGTTCCACCACCATTTTGAACTCATGCATCCTCTAGATGGATTTTGGGATAAAAAAAATAAATAAATGAAAAAAGGATCTCCTCCTAGAAAATAAATGAATGCCTTTCTGTTCTAAGGAATTACCGCATCCATATCCGTCATAAACGTGTGAGCTCTTTGTTCAGCTAATCTTGCCGATTTTTGACGCAAATGAGGCTGATGAAGGGCTGACACAGTTTTGTAGGTAGCTCTGTAGTTTGATTTCAGAGCCAAGTATACTTGGTTCGGCTATAGATTACATAACATATTGGTTGAAGACATTTAAGCTTTCTGATCTGTACCATGATATAAAAGATATGTTCTGTTTCAGTGCTCAATTTCTCTAGAGTTTTGACGAATCTATACAATACAGGATATAAGCTCAATATGAATATAGTCCCTGTCCATATGCAATTTCTTTAATTAGGGATATATTTCATATAATTTGAGGGAAATATATATATTCCATAATATCTTAAAGATTGAATTTTTAAACTGCTATGGGTTTTTTAGTCAAAATAGTAACCAAAACCTTTTCTTTCAAATGTGGACTAATTATCTGCTCAATACATAATTCTAGAATATATTAAGGTGGTAATATTTTTATGATGCATAAAATAATTTCGGTGTATAAACATTATTCTTTTTAAACTTTGTGAAAAAATAATATGGTACGCCACAATCTCTGAAGAATCTGTAGGTTTTTTTCCCCGAAGTAGCCAATGTAATTAGTACCAGCTACCAAAGAAAGAAATTCACGTACCTTTATGTAAATAGTTACGCACAAATAATAATCCACGAGTGGACTTAAAAAGTACAGATATTAATGCGGTGCAACTATGCAACTACATATACCATTTCCATTCTTCAATGATCCATCCAATCGCTCTGGATAAAAGCACACGCAGACTATTTGGCAATAAGTACGCAAATAGCCATTTATTAACATATTAATTTGGCCATAGAGTGACTGAATTATCATTTACAATTAATTGGTTGTTACAGCCATTAAAGTAAATTTGTGAATTAGAAATTTAATTCGGTTAGACTTTAAAGAACGTATTTATTCTTTATCCAAAATAAATTTACAGTTAAAAACAATTTACGAATCACATTTCTGTTGGAGAGGTCAGTTTGATGTATTAAGAGGGCTATTTTGAGGCACGAAAACAGTTTGTTATCAAAGTAAACAAAATATAGAAATCAAATTTCATTAATGATTCTATATATGGTTCCATATATCCTTGTCATTTAACTAGGTTGTCCCCATTCCTCAGTAGGCATTTTTGAAATCATGAGAAAAACCATTTTAGACCCTATGCATAAAATTCCACCATCTGACATTTTAGCCAGTCCAGTGCAGACAATTTTATTATTTCCTAGTTTCAAAAACGTTAGGAAGTAATATACGTTTTCAGTCTAACTAAAAATGTGAAAGTCACTCCATGTATTATGTTGAGGCAACAAGAGGAGTCATCAAACTATTCCAGTCTTAAAAGTGTGGCCCATAACGAGTTCACATAGGACATTTAAAGAAATTAATATAGGAATTTTGATTCGACTCTCAGTTTGAGCAGTGGTACCATTTCAGTTCTTAAACAATAATTCATCCAGTTTATTTGCATAAAAGCACGCGCAGACTATTTTGGCAATGAGTATGCAAATAGCCCTGTTAAAGCAAGCGTTATAGAAGACTGCAAGCAATATGAGTATACTAGTGAGCAAGCAACTGAATATAGCAATTTGCCTTCCGTATCAATCTTCATTTCTCGAAAATAACTTAAATAATTGTCTTTTATAGGATTAATAACGAGTTTGAAATAAAAGCAACAGCAACACAGGGTGAAAAATTTTCGAAATCATTCTTAAAGTCTAAAAAGAAACATCACAAAATTATATCTAGCGAAGAAATTATGCTTATAAGTAAATATCCCAAAATTCCCAAAATATCTCAAAAGATTCTATCTCTAAGAAGGTGATTTTTGTTCCTTTACAGAAACTGCATAACTATTCCAGTTTGCAACTATATATCCTCTTACAGAATCAAGACCTCTTAAAATCCTTTATTGATTTTTATACATTCAATGGCACAGAAATACAATTTACAAACAATGAACCACACGAAAAATCATCAAATTAATGAACTTTAAAAAATAAAATAAAAAATTATTTTTCCCAAGAAACTATTTCTCAATTGAATTCTCTGCGACCATTTTATTACTCACATCGAAAGTATTCCCTTCTTCATAAAATGAAAGTCGTCATAATACTTTGTAACCCACATTTCTTTTCATAGGTTTCCTTCCCCATTACTTCTCGTTTCACTTAAGTAACTTATGTACTTAACTCGTATATGTAACTCATGGTTATGTTAGTTACATAGTTATTGTTATACTATAACACATTATTTCTTTTCTATATTATAATTGAACACACTACTGTGTCCAAAATGTAAGACCAATTATCAATTTAAAATTCAATTGTTTTTCTTTTTTAGGTTGTTGCCACTGTCCTTGACATCTGTGTGAAATTTGACGTCAAAATATTCATTAGTGTTTCAGTTACGTGACGTTTTGTGAGACACTAAAATTGATTCCGGCAAATTTTGAAATGTCTGAATTAATTGAGCAAAGAACTTGCATTAAATTTTGTTTGCAGAAACGCATAGAATGTTGCAGAAGGTATTCGGTGAATATTCCTATATTGGTAAAAAATGTTTAAAAGTGATATAAACAGTTCAAAGCAGGCAGAGAACGCTCTGAAGACGAAGAGCCCTCTGGTCGACCATCAACCTCAACCGACGAAGCTCACGTCCAAAATTTTAAAGATTTGGTACTAGCAAATCGTTAGTTTACAATTAGAGTTCTTTCTGATGATGTTGGAATTTCAAAAGGATTCCAAAGGTCAATTCCATTTTGGGCCTTAAACGCGGCAGTTCTCGATTGGTAGCGAACACACTGAATGCGCCAATTCACACTACATTGATTCTTCGTGACTTTTTCGCCAAAAATGAAACCCATATAGTTCCACAACTATCGTATTCACAACGAGAGACTTCTGACTATTCCCTAAACTCAAAAGACCACTCTGTGGACACCGTTTTGAATCGATGGAAGAGATTCAACGTGAATCGGTGAGCGCTTTGAAGGGCCTCCCTGCCGACGACTTTTTAGCATGCATTGAGGTTTTGAAAAAAAAAAACTGGCATAAGTGCATTGTGTCCGGAGGGGCACACTCACTTTTTGGGCACAGTAGTACATATGTATTCTGTAATTGTATAGTAATATCTGAAGTTTTCCTGTTTTATTATTATTATTTTACGTCCACCCTCACCTTTTTAACTGGTGAGGGGCTATGTAGGAATTCAAGAGGCGGGACTCAGTAAAAAAATTGTCCTATTTCCATAAAATTATTTCATTCTTATTGACCATTCTTAAATACAACACAATTTTCTGCAGCATTTTTGTTGCATTATGTCCTTTTGCGAGGAAAAGCGAATCACTTCATGATAGCCATTGTAATTCGTTGTTGCATGAAGACCACAGATATAGAACCAATTACTATGTATTATGCACTAAAAATAAAAGTTTGCCATTTTAAAAATACGATTTAAATATGCATTACGTATAAAGAATTTATATTTTTTAAATGAACTTCACTTTTTTTTTATTAAAAATTTAGTTTATTTTATTGTTAATTAATATAAAAATTATTGGCTACATCCAAATTTTAAAGCATGGGACATTCTATATTAGCTATATATTTAAAAACATCTCAATAATATTCTGTTTAGAATTTTGATAACTGTTATTCCTTAAAATTTTAAAAAGGTTTTCTACCAGACTTCGTAATCCTTTCATCGTGTTTGATAAAATAGAAAATGTAAAATGATATAAATTAGTTTCTTCTTTACATACACAAAAAGCTTTAGATGGCTCTTTGTATCAATCTTTTTTTTTCAATGTTTAAAGTACAATACAAATATTTCGCCTTGTCATAAAAAAATGTTTTATATTTCGTTGTGCTTTTCATGGAGTAACAATGTGCTTAAGTTTAGCCTTTATATCATGTTCGGCAAAGATTAATCGCAGCCTTCTTTTCATTAATCAACAGCATTGGAGAGGTTTTTAGCAGAACAGTTTACGCTGTTCTTCATTATTTTCACGTTTTCTTAAAATGTTGTCCAGGAGAGTAAATAAAAGGATTATCTTGTTAATGAAGCTATGTAGTGATAGATGATGTAAATATATTGTTTAAAATGCCAAGAAAGATTTAAAGAAATATTTGCTTCTAAGAAATTTTGTATTTATTGTTTAGAATTTTGAATGCATATCACGTTTTAGCCTGATTTTTTTTGTTTATAGCTTAAACAAAAGGCTTAAGAGTGTGAAAAATACTAATTAAATAATAAAGTAATATAATAAAAACTAAATAAACTAACTATATCATAAAATTTAGAGTAACTATTTTCTTGCTTAGAATTAATTTGTTATTTTATAAAATATACACATTGTTTTGAAATTCAATTTACATGTGATAAATGCAGTACTGAAAATTAAATTAAATTTCAAATTTTGCATATTTTTGTTCTTTTTAGAAATAGTTGTGACTAAAATTAAGGATTCATAATATTGTGCGTATTAAATTATCTCATGCAAAAATGATGCATCATAAACTAAGCTACACTGAACTAACTAAGCAATATGAATTTTGTCGAAGGTTTAGTCTCTTTAATTAATTCAGGATTAGGGATCCAAGGGCCATACTTTCTCTACCATAAAGGATGTCAGAACAAAAATAAGTATATGGTCTACTAAAAATTTAATAAAAACTTTTGTAAACATTTGTTATCCTTATATATGAGCAAAATAAATCGAACATAAAATGTATTTTTAAATTGTAGCTTTACATTTACATTCGTATTATAAGGACAAACTACATAATAATGATGACTGACGATGTTGTGTCAGCATCAGTCATCGGACTCATCCTGAAAGAATGCTTGTACCATTGCCTACTATATTAATTTCTTACTTTCATCGCAATTTTTAACAAATATTGCCAAGGAGACATTTGGAAGTGGGAAGTACTTACTGGTTCGGAAGAAGTATGTAAATATTGGAATAATAATAAATAAAATGGCATGATACTAAAAAAAAACTTTGTCTATTCAATTATTTCGTCTATTTAATTGCCTTCATCAACTTTTAATTTAAAATTAGCAAATACTTATTTTTATATGCATTTTAACATTTAATTGGAACATAAAAGCTGAATGAGTTTCTGGTCAATATATTATTTTAATTAAAATTTGAGACTTAGTTTAATTTTTTTTTTCAATTTTTTCACTTAATTTAATTTTTTTCAGCAATAATCCTCTAAGTTGTAATATATGTCTGCGAAGTTTTGAGTTAATATATATCGTTCATTGTCCAGTTGAAAACTGGCAAAAGGAGTTTCTGCGTTTCGCTGGCAACATAGTCACCAAATTGCAGAGATTTCGACATCAGACGTGACAGCATCTATTGTAAATGCAATGCGTAAGCAATTAAATTTGATTGGAATAAATTCCATAAGAATCAATACCAGTCGAAAGATAATATTAATGAAAGAAATCATATAAGGCATATGACTGCCACAAATCACTTCGAAATCAAGACCGATTATTATTACAAATTAGTGCTCCGAGTATTTCCGAACTGACCTTGTAATCAAGAGCTGGATTGCATGGAACTATTTGCAGTATATTCAGGTGACTCAAAAGCATATTGATTCCAATTGACTAAGGCACGTCAACACTGGATGGTGAATGAAAGGCAAAATGTAATGTTGTTAAAATCTTTACTCCAATTTAGCACGTTTCTGTATCACTATTAGGTACGTAGGCACTTGATTTGGAGCCCTCCGTATAGAAAATCTCGTCGTTTGTTGACGAGAAATGCATTCGAATATCAACTTGATTTGCAGTTGTTGAAAGTAGTTGGATGAAGTGATAATCCTGTGATTTTAAGTATTTCTCTTTGTATGTTATTCCTCGTACTGGACACAACAGTGAATGTAGCTGCTCCTTGGAATTTTAAACGAAGGGAAGGAAGGATCCTCATTATAAGTATGACTGATGATATTTTTCTATATAATTCAGAGTCCTTATTTACAAACTTATATACAGACGGAAGAGTCTTTGTATGGAAATTAATTTTCTTTTCATTCTAGTTGTTGGAAAGAGTGCCCAGAATAATGTTCTGTACCTAAATGCTCCTTCTGCTGTTGTCTCATATAATTCCCTGAATTCTTGTATTGTTCCCCAAGTGATACTGGCACTCCTTCATAACAAAAACTTAGATATGTTACTATTTTGTCTTGTTCACTCAGATGTTTAGCTTAATTGACCTTTCTCCAATGAATACTCCCATGTTTTTAATGAAATTTTCCCATTTGATGATGGGGATTTTTGAGCGCTTTCTTTGACAAGGTATTTCGTTTCCTCTTTAGATATTGGTAGTTGATGTGTATCGATCCAAATTTGAAAAATTCTGTAGTAATTTTAGGGTTTTACAAGTCCGTGTCTATAGGAATTTTAACGTAAAATATAAGCCATCAAATGGGCTTTCAAATGCACTGCTGGAAGGCCATTGAATATTAAGAACCTCATAGGCTGCAAGATTGCACATTATTGCCCTTTGACACATTGACAGCCTTTTGTTTGTTCTCAGATTACTGGATTTGAAGTTCTCAGTTTGGATTGTGACTAATCGTTGGGTTAAAGTGTCCAAAAGATGTTGAAGGATTTCTTTAAATAGTAACTAAAAAAAGATTAATTTTATTTTCACAATAAAAAATAGCAAAGTCTATATGCCAAATGGATGCACCGAAGATATTTATTTCATGGTTGGTAATGTGGAAACTTTTGGTTTAACTCAGAAAATGTATTTATTATTTAATACTTAATTTTTAATATATGTATGATTGATTAAGAATAGCATATTATTCGATGATAATTTTTTACTGAAAGATAAACCAATTTAAAGCTTATAAAGAGACAAAAAAATAATAGTAATAAAAAGAAATAAATAAAAAGAAAAAAATACATATGCTTATCTTTTGTTGGAACCAACAAAACTAAATGCAGAGATCCTCAAAATTAATTTAATTATTTTTTTCTTTATTGTCCTTTAAACGTAAATAATAAATAATGCAAGATAAAGGAATCCAACATTCAATTTAACTTAATAAATAAAAAAAACCAGTTACGTTTTTGTTTTTAAATTTTCGATAGTCCAATCGTTTAATTAAAACTGTTTCATGTCTGATTTCAGATTTATTGTTTTAAATAAAATGCAAATGTCTATGACTCTAGGGGACCTGTTCGATCGATCTAGGGAATCATGTTTGAATATTTCTCTTTTATACTAGAAAGTATAATGGTTTTTGTTTAAATTACTAGTTAAAAAGAATTAATCTTTTTAATAATGCTACTTTTGATTTTTTTTCATCATAAAAAAAAACTACAAAATGTACGAAAAAAACTTTAAATATCGGTAAACATGATTAAATTTTCCTTATATTTAGAAACAAAAGAAGTTAATACAAGGCTTAAAATTACACGACAGTGTTTGTTTCTTTCTTTCTTTTTGTATAGATATGTGAGTGTGCATAACACAAAGCAAAAATAATTTAGGCAATCTAATTTTCATTGCACGTGATAAAATTGATGGTAATATTGGATCTTTAATATCGATTTTAGATAATGATGAAAAAAATCCGTTGTTAAAAATTACGTCATCTAAGGTAAATACCATTTCTAGAACAAAAATTAGTACAATTAAAGTTTATTGATGACAAACAAACAAAAAAATTACCTTAATGACACGTTTAGTGCTTTAAAAAAACGATGTTTCAAAGGATATTAAAAACAGCAAATGTCCACATTTTGGGATTTGAGATTTTTATGTTTGAAATGCTTCTAAATTATTATAAATATTATTCCGAGTATCTAAGTTTTTACTAAATTGAAGATTCCTTTTTTTGTGGAGGATACAAATTTTAAAGATCAATTCAATTTAAAAATTAAATTTAAAAAATGCCTCTTTTCCAAAATATTATAAGTCCCAAAAAATAGTAACAATGTAAGTTTGACTATTGAATGCAATGACAAAAAAGTAATAAGCTGTAACCAAATAACAAGGTGCCTAAGAAAAGAGAATAATTTCCATACATAACTTAAATTCAATGCAATTTTGAGGAAAGAAATTATTAATAAATAAAGACACAATAGTTTAATGTACATACTTACATTTAATTCAACAGGATCCAAATCCTGAAGACTTTAAACTACATTTGAAATAAAGTCGAAAACTCTTTTAATTAGATGAATTTAACTAAAAAAGTTCAAATTTGTTTTAAACATTTATTAATTGAGATTTCATACAAATAATTTCTTGGAGAAATAAATAGTACAGCCGAAATCGTTAGTTTTTACACTAAAATGATGCCAAAAGATGCAATGAAATGACAGAACATTAGCATATACTTAGAAAAATTAAAATACAAAGTGAAAATAATTTTTACAAATGTAACTAGGTGTAAATAAAAAAAAAACTATTATATTTTTAAACTATCTTTTTTACAGCAGTATCCTTTGTTAAAGATTGATTAACTTATGACATTGAGTTTATTAAAGGATTATCCAATAATTTAAATAAAAAAATAGCAACAATGCTTCTTATAAAATACAAATTCCTTGAATCTTTCTAAAGATACTTTTACATATCTTTTTGATTTTAAATACCAAATTTCATAATCAAATCATTCAATATTTTATTCCTCGCAATGCAAATTTTTAACAAAATATTTTATATAATTCAATTTAATAAAATATCCAAAAGTAACTTTTATAATTTATTTTAGTTATAGGATACTTGGGTACAGCACAAGAGTTTAACACAATTCGTGTACAGTGAAATTTCTAAAAAAGACCACATTTATGAAAGGCAGAATTTATAAAGTTCAAATTTCCTCCCTAAAGATTAAAAGTTAAAAAAACCTGGTATAAAGTCGACCAACAATGTATTGTTTTAAGAATATCTAATTTTATACCAACAAATTTGCTGATCTTGACACGTGTCTTGCTGCGTGATCTTGAATTTAAAAAGTAGAGATTTACTAGATTTTTGAAAGAAATTTAATAGAGACATTGATTCATAGAGGCAAGTAATTTTTGACTAGTTGGGAACTTTTAGAGCACTTAGAGCATCCCTCCCCCCCCCTCCCTCATGGACTACAGTTAAGAGCATCCATCATAATCCCACCTTTAAGAACAACTCTTGAATCATGCATGCTGACATATTTTATTAATACAAAATTATAATAATTTTTTTATTCATGAATATACACTTTTATTAAAATCATACATTTATGTGAATCCGTTTTTATAAAATGAGTCGAATCTTTAATAATTACAATTAATGATATTTACACAACTGTTTTTTCAGTTGGAAAAACAATTGTTTTTTGGACAAGATTACTGGTGTAATTTATTCAAAGCAATTAAGATGCTCATTTGTTAACTTGGATATTTGGTAATTTTAATATATTCGTAGGTTTTTTAAGTTTTTATTTCCTTTACAAAGAAAATATTTCATATACGTAATTTCTAATGCTGAAAATAACTAGTGTAACTTTGTGTAACTAGCATACTATTAGACATTATTCTCCCATGCAGTTTGTAATTCAAATTTGTCCTTACAGCAAATAATTAGTGCAAATATGATTAATATGAGTGCCGCACTTATAGTGAGGTATTCTTTGAGTTTGAGAAGATAATTAAGGATCTCTGGAATATCATTCCAACACAAGACTAGTACCCGAGAGATCGCTCTGGTGTTATTCTACTCTTTGGCGGAAATAGAAGCTAACAAATTTCTTACAGCGTTTTGCGAGTGGACATTTGAGAATTATCATCAATAAACAAGGGCAGAAGTTTTTTGGGACTGTATATATGCTCATATTTTAAACTGTCTTGATTTTACATTGGACAAGAAGTTTTTTTTTATTATTTTTTTTAACCACTTCTAATCTTGGACTTTTTAAAACTTTATGGACTTATGGGTTTGGACTAATTGCTAGACCAAATGTGGATCAAAAACAATAACAACAAATTTGTCCCTCATTTAATGTTTTTTAGTTTCTTTTCACATTGTGAATGTAAATGCATGCCAACAATACCAATACCAAAACACCAACTCCTATTTCCAATAAATAATGAATAAATATCATGTTTTGATGTAAGATTTATTGAAATATATTATTATTCATTTTATTGCTGTAGAAAAGTTATTAACAGATTACTAAGCTATGTATACAGACATTTAGACCCGTATACATTGCACATGAATAAATGAAAGCTTAAATTTATTATAAATTTTAAACATTAAAACATAGAACCTTTCAATCATAGGAAATAGAATAATATAAAACACTTACAGTTAGTTGTTAAGTTGAAATTTAAACTTGTAAATTCAGGAAAATAAAGTAATTATATAAAGGTACAGTATGCTAATTGTTGGTTCACTCGGTTTCATTGGAAAATCAGTGTTGCCTTAAGATCAAACAAGTTGGGGACTCCTAATTTAGAACCATGTATTAGAGTTAAAAAGAAGTTTTATTTGGAATTAGCTATTTCTTAATCATTAGTCATTGGTAATCCTTCTTAATCGACTAACAAGTTGTTTCAGGTCGAAGGTATTTTTACTGAAACAGTTGAAGGAGATAGTAAAATATCATTTAATTTGAGAAACACTGAAAGGAATTAAAAACTTTATCCATTATTCTAAATGGATGAGGAATAATTGGATTTTATCAAAAACTTTTGTTAAAACGAAGACATATTATATATTACATATATATATATATTTAATATATATATATATATATATATATATATATATATATATATATATATATATATATATTTAAATTTTTATTTCGGAAAATAAAAATTATTATTCTGCATAATTTTTTTTTTCCAAATTTCAATAAATAGTACATTTAATAAACATAAAATTGTTCCCTAATTTTTTTGTAATCATTGTATCATACGTTGTATGAATGGTATTTGTTGATTTTGATGGTGACCCCACAAAATGGTCAACCTTTAACGGTGGAGAAAGGGGTGGTCATTATTAGAAGTTTTACTGTAATAATAAAAGTGTTTTGCTATTGGGCTGTCCAAATTTGTATTATATAAATCAATAAAATAGAATCAATCAGATCGTTTGTTATACGATGGTTTGTATGAAATTACACAGTAATGAATTCATAGTTAATTTCTTTACTATAAATCGATACTAAGAAATTTGTATGCACATTTCTCATTATGTATACTTATTTATTGCAAAATTCTTTAAATATGTTCTTGTTATTCATCCTCCAATGAATGAATTAGTGTTCCTTAAGTTATTAATGAGAACAATTAAACAAGTTGGTATCAATATTTACTTTAAGACAACAAAAGTCACAAATCTTATTTCTTATTAGGTTAGTTCCACTTGAAAGCTTCTTTATTTCATCCTATATGTTAGAAGAAATAGGTAGCATGAATAATTCGAATGTAGTCCTGTTGACACAAATAACTTTTTTTCTTCTCTAGAAATGTGACAGTTCATAGTTAACAGTGGATAATTTCAAAAAAAGGTTGTTGATTCTACTACATTCGTTTAGTGAAATTAATTTGAAAGTTTCAACTGGATCATCAATGTGAATATTTCAATGATGTAGTCAGGTGATCCATATAACATATACGTGCAAAACAAGTACGATTGATCATTATGTATAAATAATTAATTTATTAAATATTTTTAACATATTAATAGGTTCTCTTAAATGTACGTTAATATTTGCACACTTATTTAATAAATAAAAATCACCTTACATGAAAAAGATGTATTTAAAAGAAAAATTCATCTGCTTCACGCTGATCGACATGCAATTATTCACTTATATGCATCTGACTCTATGATTATTGTTACATTGGCATGTAATTGTTAATTTATTTACATGCATGATATAGACTTTGTAAAGGCATGACAATGTAAATGAATATGACACATACACATGAAATGGTCCACTGTATATCAGAAAGGTTCCAATTGTATAATTAAAATCAGTCTATACATCAATCATAAATTTTCTAATCATCAAATATTAATATATTTATAATGAGATATAGTATATATTATTTCATCATTTACCGTTGTTGTGATTCAGATGTTCTCTTTAGATCACACCCCAAAATTGTCTCAAATAATTATTCTTTAAAAATATTATTTCTTACTATTTGGTAAAAAAAAAACCAAATAGTGAATTTCATATTTTAAAAAACAGAAAAAATAATAATAAAATTAACAAAAACTCAAAAATCACCAAAAATTTAAAAGGCCAATTAGGAAAAATTATTGATAATAAAAGTAATAAATAGAATGACATTAAAAGTTGAAGAATCGATCCAACTACTTTTAATAATAAAGTTAACAGACTCTTTCATATGAATTTAATAATCTATGTGCGCTCATTTGTTTTCAATAATAAAAGTCCACGCATCAAATAACAATATGTTAGGTTCCTAGATTTCTCACAAAAAAAATCAAATTTTAATTCAAATTTAGAATGCTTTATTATAAATATGACGAATTTTTATTATAAAATGGTAGATTTCGCCATATGAATTCAAAGTTTTCATTTCCCCATTACTCATAAGAAAAACATGCCATTTCATTGTTGTTTGAAGCACCCTAACTATTCAATCAGAGGCTGCAATTTCTTTCCACATGAGCATTGACAAAACCAGCAAGAAGCCCAGCACTGTGACACTGGACTGCCCACTAGTGGTTTCTTCTTCCTGGGGGTCAATATGATGCTGGGGCTGGTCACTGTGCTCTCTGGATATGAGCAGCTCTTTCGATATGGATGTGACGAAATTGGAGATGGATGCTTCGCAAGCCAGTCGGAGGATGCCTTCTGGTAAGGACCTGGAATCCATGGGTATTTCAAGTTGGGCAGAAGATGTTTCCAGTTGGTCCTGGTGGCGAACGATTTCGTGAGATAACACAGCACCTTCGGGGACCATCTATAGAATAAATGTAAAATGCCAATTAAACTATTAAACAAAAATTTCTTTAGTTCTTGCTTTGTGATCTATTGTGTTGACTAATATGTAATTACACAATACAATCAAAATTAATATCTGTTTATATATATGATGAATCTGAATCAATACCACACAATTTAAAGGATAATAAGACGTATAAAAACAAACATTTTTAATATTTTTGTGTTTGGTGTGTGCGGATACAAATACATATATGTCATTGAGTCTTATGGGGTCTTTATGTGCTGTTGGATATTATCCCATCGCGTCTGCAACAGAGTAATGCTGGTTTTTGCAAAGCTATAAAGTGGTGAAAACCAAAAGAACTTTCTTGCCAACTCAATAATTACATGTGCAAGAAGAAACACCTTTCTTCAATAAAAATATTTTGTATTTTTTGTAAAAGCCAGGCATTTTTATACTCATCAAGAAACTGGGAATTTACCATGTTGCTTGGTGGTTAATGCAAATAAGATGCCAGAGAAAAAAATTAAATGCCTCGAGGAGTAGGTTTTAGAATCGTTCAGAATATTTATATAGACCTTGACCTCTAAGGTCCAGGTCGATATAAATAAAAGTACCTTGAAGTTAGGCATAAGTATAATTCAAGAAATAAATGTAATTGATGTTTGAGTATAATTCGATACTTTTTGATGCAAAATCGAAATACTGGTAATATTTTCTTACCAATATTGTTGGCAATGAAGTCTGAAAACAAATATATATATACATATAAGTATATGAAAAAATTGGAATTACAGTTATCTTTCTTCTGACACCTTTGAAAGAAACAATTCATATAATTTTTGAAGAATTTTTCTCCCTTGATAAGACTCAAATTTTCAAAAACAATGGTGCTTATTTACCCGGATTGCTACGTTGTCTTTTCCTTATCATTCTTTTATTCAGGGTGAGGTAATTAATTAAAACTTCAAAGAACTCTTGGACCAGACACTATCACAAATGAGATCATAATACAATTTTATAACATATTTTTATGTTTCTTTTCAACATTTTTACTATATTTTTGAACTCAGAATTTTTCTGATATGCTGGAAAAACTGCTATTCTAATTTTTAAAAAAATTCCATCTGAAATTTCCCGATCTCAACAATATCCAAGCTTATTATATTCCTTTGGAAAGTGTCTCGAAAAATTATTTAATTATAGAATGACCTGGTTTTTACGAAATATAAATTTTCTAAGTAATAAATAAGTACAGATGATGAAGAACGTAGAAAATAAGCTTTTGAATAGTATTGTTAATAAAGGAAAAACAAAAAAATCGTACACCTCCTTAATTTTCCCTCTTTAATTTTTCTGGATATTAAAGAAGCTTTTAATCATACATGGTTTGACCAGTATTCTAAATCTATTGAAAGTCATGAGATGACATGTTCTGTCTAGTGGAAGACATATTAAAAATAAAACAGCCGCAATCACTTTGTGTTCTGCTTTGAAAAAAACCTCCAGAGGGAATGTACTCAAGGACGTGTTTGTGTTTATTTTTCTCTATATAATAATTAATGATCTTCTAATGAAACTTGCAAGCTCCGTTTCTTGTGAAACAACTTCTTTTACTGGCGATACATTTCATGTATTTTTGAAGTAAATAATAATCCGATATCTTTACTTAATGCACAATAAACCCAAAATTGGACTTCATATTGATCCCAAAAAATTGAAGGTTGAATTCAGAGTCTGGAAACTGAAATTACGGTTCATTGAAAAAAAAAATTGTCTTTTTTTAAAAAAAAATTATCAGTTATTTCTCAATTGATTTCCCCTTATCATGATAGAAGCGAAGTACTTAAGTTTGCTTCTAAATAGCAAATCAGTCTGTAAAAAATTCTATTTTTTTTGTGTTTTTAACAGTTGTGATAAGATACAGTATGTATTAAGCGGAATTTCTCACAATTCTTAGAAATTACATTAAATATACTTTATATTATTTATAAACAAGCTATTTTACCGTTTATTTCTTATATTTAAAGTGCACAAAAATGTCATTCTTACAGAGATGCATTTTGTTGTGGATTATTTGAGTATCGTACCATTGTGAAGATTGTTTTAATTAAAAATTAAAAAAAAAACATTTTTAATTTTGCTTAGGCATGATTAAAATCGATATATTTCTCTATAAGACTGGTGGCCAGGATAAACGCTTAAGATGGACGACTCAGTGCAGCACTATGATTTCCAATCAGTCTCTATTTCTCCATTTGGAGACGTTTTAAGGCCACTTGAGTATACTTGGCAATTCGTTTCAACAATTTTTGTTCCAACTATTCGAAAGATACCTAGTCTCTTACAAAGTAATCCATTCTTGCATATGATGTAAAGTTTATAGACATGCATCACAATCAGAAATTTATCTGAAAACAGTCGTTGTAAAAAGGACTGCATGTATATAATAGCGAAAATAAAAAATTTGAAAGTGTGTGTCAGTTCTTGTGTTTGTGTATACATGAATCACACTGGTAAAGAAACATGGTTTTTGTGTGCTCTTGTCGTCCCTTCAAGTTTGCATTAATTCTTAGTTCTTAATTCTTAATTCTGAATTTGCAAATTAGGGATAAAGGCGTGAGCTCTTCAGATTTAATCTTCAACGTTTTTCGTTCAAATTTGCGGTTGCTCCAGCGTTGACCATCATAACAGTGGTCGCATTGAAAAAGGTTACCACTTCTTCGTGAGTTCACGAACAAGTGGTCACATTTTTACTTTGGAACTCACTATACTCTGGAATGGTCTAAGGTCACAATTTTTACTTTGGAACTCACTACACTCACGATACTGTGCAACACAAACTATCTTCCATTGTAAAGTAATATATTATAAATTAAGTATGCAACCTTTAATTAAGTATTAATTGAAAATCAGTTTTCGTCAAGTTAGATTAAATGTATTAAAAAATTAATTAAAAATTATTTTTTAAAAACATTTATCTGTTTTAAGGATGTAAAATTTATTAAATTAGTTTTTTTTAAGCAGTACTGTTTTTTCTTCTATATCATACTTCTTAGAAATGTAAATAATAAAAAATAATTAATTAATGATTTCGAAATAAAATTTATTTATAATTTGCTTAAAATTTTTTTAAATTTATATTTTGCTTTTTTATCCATTTTAAGTTTTTGCTTTTTTATTTTATACTTATTATTTATTTTTCATACTTCATGCAATGTTATTATTTAAATATAAATCATTATTTACTCTTTTTGTAAGGCAAGTTATTATGACAAAATAAGTAAAAAAGTATAAATAAATTCTTACTCAACTAGCTTCGTTTTCATAAAGACATAAACGTCAATGTTTTCTCAAAAATCTTGAAAAATATCTCACATTAATGTTTTTGTCCATTTAGAAAAGTTATTCTTTATCTTGACTTCATCTTTTGAATTTAAAAAGAGAAACATCGCATTTTTTTATCTCCCGCAAAAATAAAAAGAGAATTCAAATGCAAATGTGAATGCAAATATATCTCAAACAACACTTCCGAAGGCGTGATATTCAAATAGATACTATAAAAAAGGGAAAACTTCAATCTTATTTTAAGTTTTCAGGCAAACTGCTTAATATCACATACAAAACTACCTTATAACGAGTAAAAATATACAATAAATGACACTGGCTCAAAACTAAAAATTGTTTTTTAAAAACTCGATTCAATTTTACTTTCACCAAAAGTAAAGTAGTCACTTCAAAAAAATAACTTTCTTATGAGAAAATGATTTCTTTGTTGTTTCGTTATGACAAAGAAAAAAATCAATGCTTTCAGCCTTTTTCCGTCCATGCTTCAAAAAAGATAATAAAACAACATAAACCAATCATTCACTTATTCCTCAGGGAGTGGAGATGAAATACAGCAACGTCGTGAATAAGTAACCCATTTAAATGAGAGAAAAAACGTTCGAGGCAGAGAAAAGAAAATTGAAGTAATATTTAATTCTTATTACTGTGTCCAAAAAGTAAGACCAATTTTCAATTTAAAATTCCCGGGGCTTATGGAATTTCAATTTTTTTAGGTTGCAGGCACGGTCCTTGACGTCTGTGTGAAATTCACGTCAAAATATTCATTAGTGTTTGTTTGAGTTACGCTTGGCTTTGTGAGTCTGTAAAACTGATTCCGGCGATTTTTGAAATGTCTGAATTAAATGAGCAAATAACTTGCATTAAATTTTGTTTGCGGAAACGTATAGAATGTTGCAGAAGGCATTCAGTGAGCATTCCTAAAATCACTCACGGAACACCGTTTTGAGATGATTGAAGAGATTCAACGTGAATCGCCACGAGCTTTGAAGGCCATCCATACCGATGACTTTTTAGCATGTATGGAGTATTGGAAAAAACTTTAAAGGCCAGGAAATAAATTTGGAAGAATAAGTCAAGTGTTTTGGAAAAATAAAAATTGGTATTACTTTTTGGGCACAGTAGTAAGTAACCCATTTAAAACAAAATATTAATATTGAGAAAAAAAAATTAATATTTAATTTTTACAATGCTAAATAGCAGTTATTTAAGGTGGAATGTATATTGCTTTTGAACTTTTTTATAATTTAAAGAAAGAATACGAATTCAAATAGAGAATTTCTAAAATCTTATCAAAGATACTTGCAGTATTTAAACAGATGACATGTAAATTATAAGCCAATTTTCTTTTTTTTTTAATCAGTCTTAGCAATATAAACAAACAGCATAGTTTATGCTGTTTATTTGCTTTTGCTATTATGCTGTTTGTGGCTATTATGTTGTTTGTTTGCTGTTGTTATTATTAATCAAACGATTGTAATGAGTGAACATAGTACAATAAATGACACATTAATTCTAGAAAAATTAATTAATTTTTAGGTTAATTTTAATTAATAAATTTACTAGTTATTAACTTTTCGTTTTTTAATTACTAAACTTATTATTCATTAATTTGTATTTTTATTCAATTCATTTAATTATCATTCTATTCATTTTATTAAGCATTCAAATATAGAATTCCTAAAATCTTATCAAAGATACTTGTGTTATTCAAACAGATGTTATGAAAATTATAAACCAATTTTCTTTTTTAGTCAGTCTCAGCAATATAAACAAACAGCATAGTTTATGCTGTTTATTTGCTTTTTCCATTATGCTGTTTGTTTATGATATTATACTTTTTGGTGCTGTTATGTTGTTTGTTCTGTTGCTATTATTAATCAAACCGCAGAGCAATGAGTGAACATAGTGCAATAAATGACACATTAATTCTAGGAAAATTAATTAATGTTTAGTTTAATTTTAATAAATAAATTTATTGGTAATTAATTTTGAATTACTAAACTTATTATTTCTTTCTTTTTATTATTATTCAATTAATTTAATTATCAATCAATTTTATTTTATGTTTACTTTCATTTCCACGAAAAAGGGAACGTTATGAACAAAAAAATAAAGTCATTTCAAAAGTCAGTTCTTTTACAAAAATGTTTAATTTATTTTTTCATTTTATTTCTTTAAGATCAAAAGACAAATCGATGTTTTAAATCTTTTTTGTTCATGCATTTAAAAAAGCAAGTAAAGAAACTTAAACCAATCATTTCTGCTAAATCGCGTATCCATTCGAGCATGTGATTGAAGGGCAATAACATCGTGAATATGTAACGCATTTGAAAGAGAGAATAAATAAAATAAAGAGAAACGGATACTTTTTTTACACCTCTAAATAACATTTCGATGTAAAAAAATATCCGAAGGGGTTTTTTTCCTTTTCGTAAGCGTGTTTCAGTATTTTTTTTTATTTAAAAACATTTTCAGATAGAGCTAATTTTACAAAGCCTTATTTTATACATAGCTATTTGTTTGCTTATATATTCAATGGAAAAATTAAAGCAATCCTACTGAAAGTTAAAATAACCAACCTTAGTTAATAGGAATAATAGTTATCAGAATTATATCAGAAAATTTTTGATTAATGAATTAAAATTTAGTTAGTTAAAATTTAATTATTAAATGTTACGAAATTATAAAAGAATTCGCAATGTTTCAATATTAAATATAAAGTGAATTTATTTCAATTAATATTGACAAATGATTTGATTAAACTGTAATTTATGAAATTTGGAAGTATAGTTTTAAAATAAAATAAAATACACTCTTGCCACAAGTTAGGCATGTAGAGTTAATTTTTAGCATATTAATTTCTGGAAGCTAATCTGAATTGGAGAGGTTAAAATTCACTGCGGAGTTAGATGAAAGTATGCAAATATGATCTGCAACAGACAATCACAGTTTCGTGTCGAGAAATATGTCATAAAGGTAGTTATATAAGAAACTAACATTGTGAAGGATTACAGGAGTGGCATGTAGTCAATGCCAATAAAAGTGTTAGAACTTTCGTATGCTTTGATTTCAAGACAGACGTACCTCTATGGCTTTCAGAGTGAGACTGTTGGACGCATTGAAACATTACTATCAATCACAAATGCTGCTATTTTCTTTGGTGTCCATCATTCCTTAATTTCCTAACCTGCCAAACAGTTACCCAAAGACCTGTGGTAAGGGTTACGACTCGCGCGGAAGATATATTTATTGCTGTTGCAGCCAGCGCAATTGAAGAAAGATTTCTACACCTGGGACATATATGGTTGCAGCTTCCATTCATAAGACAATATCTGCCACTACTGTGTGACGAAGGCTACACATGTATGGACTGTAACCTCCTTTACCCAATATTTGTGTTCTATCCGTCCAATCCAGAAATGCACGATTAAATTGGTACCGGCAACATGCTAAATGGTATGTGTCGTATAGAAACAATGTTATATTCACAGATGAGCTGCAATTTGCAATGCAAACAGATGGCAAGCGTATAATGGTGTGGAGAGAAGATTCACGCAATCGGCCACAGAATATGATGCATTCCAAGGTGGAAGCATCACGATGTGTGTAGGGAATTTATTAAGATAACATACCTACCTGCACGTTTTTAGACTGAGTTCTGTGTCCGCTATCCGATATCAGAATAATGTCCTAGACCCCATTGTTAGATTATCCGCCTCAGTAATTGATCCTGTTTTCGTTTTAATGGATCATAGTATGCACCCAATAGAGTCGTGATGGTCATCGATTACTTTGAGAGTGAGGGGATTGCGTGTATAGAGAGACCAAAGCCCTCACCCCCGACCTTAATCCCACTGAAAATCTTTGGAATGTCTTCAACTATCCTATGTTTAAATGTTTGTAACCCCTAAAACTTTTCACAGAGGTGCAAATTACTCAATACGACGAAGGGCTATTAATTGACTCTGCTGTGGGTGAAAGGCATGAACGATGAAAAGCATCGTCACACGTTGTAAACTTTGTATGCAGGTGAAGGGTGCTTGCCTATTTTATTATATCGGTTCGGTTTTTGCTTGCAGCATTATTTTGTTAATGATATCAATATGACTTCATTTTATAACTTATGAAAAATCAATGTAGCTTTCTATCCTTGGTTTTTTAAGCATAAACGTATTTGCTATTTTCCTGTCGCATTTCGTATCAATCAGATCAATACTTGCCGATTTTTTCGCATTTTACCGTGCTTAACTTTTGGTAATGAGTGAATGTACATGATAACCTAATATTTTTAAAGACAGATAAAATAAAAATTATCTATATATATATTTTCAAATTTTATTTATCATTATTTTTCTTTGCAGAATGGGATAAAGTAGATAAGAAAAAATTAGCAAATGTAAAAATGTTATTTTTTTAGGTCTATGTAATTAAAGAAAGATGTATTTTACACGATAATGTTGAATCAATATATGTTTGTAATTTAATAAATAATTCAAGAAATATTTCACTATACATTGACTCCTCAGTTTATATGTTTATAAAGACATACATATGCACAAGCACACAGTGTATGTGTGTAACAAAATTATAAACAAAACTGCTTAAATTATTTTGATAAAAAATAAAACCTTTTTTAAAAGATCAACTATTCAAAAAATAAACAAAAGAAAAGAAAATCTATCTCACTGAAATCAATGGATTCATTTAAAAAACATGAAATAAAATTTTAAAAAATCACAATAATTTCGCAAATTATTAACTTACTCCTTTCAGATTCATCAAGTTGTTTAAATCTTTTGGAATTGAGTTCTCTATGTTATTCGTTGCTTCAATTATGTGAATTTTTGTTGTTTCAACATCTTGTTTTCTTACTTTAATCTTCATTTCTCTCCAAATATATTTTAGAGAATTGAAATCAGTGATTGAGGTGGTGATTGTATAATTTTAGGATCAATTTAAAGACACCAGAAATGAAAAGTGTATGGAGTGAACTTATGGTCATTATCTTTAAACTTTTTTTCTAATATGCAAGTATTGGTTGATAGTTTTAAATTATGTTTTAAAATAGTTAAATTAAGTAAAGGATATACATAAATTATTACTAAATTTTATTCCACTCTGTACTGTTCAAACCAAATTAAGTTCGCTATTTCTCTCGTAGGTGTAAAAGACGGTCTAATGCTTACATTCATATATGAATAAGGCGTCACTCCAGTAAGATATAGGCTTATTTAGCATGGATATCGCGAACACATCTTGTTCCTTGTATATACAAAAACAAATTTTGGCTGAATGCCCATGCACCCAGTACGACGGCTCATACATTAGACAGTTTAAAGGACAAATAAGTTAGAAAATTTTGCGATATAGGCTTGTTTTATGGTACTTAAAGTCAGATTTTTCTTTTTTTTTTCTTTTGAAGTAGCAAATTTCAATGGGCGACTACTTTTTTGTCATATTTTATCCTATCTTCTTTGAATAAATTTATAACAAAAGAAACAATAAACAAAATCAAATTCCGGCAATTTAACAATATTTCTGACAAATTTATTTGATTTAATATGAAAAATAAAATCGTTTCAGGACATCAGTCACAGTTTTTGTACGAGAGTCAGGCGTGCTAACAAAAATATTTTTGCGAACTTAACTCTCAAGAATGAAACGAGAATTATTCAAAGCTTTTACTAACTTTTTAATTAAAAATGAAATTACAGTTGATGTTTTTTCAAAAGTCTAAAACACCTTGTTCATTGTATAATTCTTTTTTTCCTATTTGTAAATATATTTAATTCAAAAAGTTGCTTAGATAAATTGTTTCAGAATAGATTAATATTGATCAAAAAAAATCTTACTTTTTTTTTTTTTTTTTAATTTAGCTATTATAAAGTGTGTTTTTTTTCTTGGAAATTTCAATTAATTTATTTAAGGAAGGTGGCAAATTTAAATTATTAAGTATTTCATTTTTTTTTTCTATTTTAAATGCAAATTTGTGCACAGAAATTTTCATAGAATTGTTTTTACAACAAAACTAAGTATATGGAAATATTTTAAGTAATTCGTTGTACATTAGGTAAGTTTAGTAATTTAACAGATCAAAGTTCATATTTTTAATTAAATATAGTGCATTTGAATCACCAAGAAAATACTTTTCATCATGATGCAAATTATACGCATATGCAACAAGAAAGCGAGTTAAGTTCCAAGAATTATTAAGAGAATTCACTTAATATTATTAATTCCCTTAATTCAGAATAGTTTATTCAATGATTCTCATATTCATTAGCTGAAATAGCTTCATTTAAAATCAAGCATTTTATCACTAAATGTTGTTTTGAAATTCAGAGTCATATTCACACCAAGTTGAAAGGCATTTTCGCTAAATGCCTTTCATAATCTGCAGTAAATATATAGTCTCTGCATTATTGGACTACTTCAAACAATTTTCCCGTTATGTGTAGAATTAGTGAACGGAATTGTCTAGATTTGTAGAAATGGGTTTAGCCACAAAGTTCATATTAAGATTAAATATTCACCTTTAAATGGAGGACATTAAAATGTGCATATACTTACAGCAGATGTGATTTCCCTAGTTGGGTAATGTTGTAACTCCAAGTTTTAACTGAACATTTTTAAATTAATTTTTTAAGTTCGTATCTTTGTTTTGCTAATTGCCTTTAAAATTAAAGTGAATTGTCTTGCCAAATCCTGTAAAGGAATATTATAATAATGAGAAAGCTAGACCTTTTTAATTTTGTTTTAGTTCCAATTATAAATGTTTACCATCAAATTATTTTAAAAAGTGATGATTTGTAAGCTTTTTGATTACAATTTAAAATGTAATTTAATTGTATTGTTTATTCCAATTGTGTATTTTTCTTTATGTATGCATTGTAACCCTTACTTACATGTGCATTTTGAAAGACAAAGAAAAAGTACGATATAATTGAAGTTCTAATGCTAGTTAAATTTTTAGTAATTTTAATTCGGTATAATAAAGAAATTTTAAGGTAAGGGGCATAAATTATAAATGAAGAATTACTCTTAATATTTGCACAATTATTTATTTTATGTTTAAATTAAGAACAAAGATTAAAATTCCAGTTCTGGCACTTTTCTTTTTACCCGAAGAAGGTTATAAAGTATCCGAATATGAGAAAGAGGCGTTGTGTAACGAGAAGTTATTGCTTTAAAAAACAACTAAAAATAACTTTTAGGGTGAATATAAAATGTTTAATAAAGATTTACATTTATAGTAATTTTGTCACGGTTAAATTTATATAATATTGTTTTTCATAAATTTTGTAAAATTTCAGTAGTTGGAATTTATAATTTCATGTAATTTACGCGCACATTATTTGGAATAGGTAAAACAAAAATTTATTTACTATGGTTAGTATAATAATTTAATTCTTTATACATTACAGCTTGCTATTTATTAAATTTTTATACATATTAATAAACTAAGAATTTTGTTAAGATAAAATATATAGGATAACTTCTTATGATTGTACATAATAAAAATAGTTTAGAAGAATTTTATTAAACTAAAAATTTAATCATAACAAAGACCTTCCTTTTAATGATCATGGAGAAAAAGCAGTTCCTTTTTTTGTCGTGAATATTGATTAGTAGAATACTGGAATATTTCTAATATGGAAAAATTTCTGGATCAAAATACTGAGTTAACAAGATTCTTTTCTCAAATAAAGTCATTTTAAAGCTGCTTATACTTAATAAAGGGACGAAAATATATCCCAGGATTTTGAAAATAAAGTCTGGGGTTCATTTAATTTCTTTGTGAAGGATTTAAAAAAATAAGCGTATTTTCTTAAAGTAAGCAAACTTTTCTTACACTTTAATAATATGGCAAATGTAAGCAAACAAAACAAAACCAACTTCGACTGTAAATGAGCCAAATTCATTGTATGAGAGCAAAATCTCAACTGTCAAATGACTATTGGATGAGGTTGCATCTCACAAATATTCACGTAGTTCACTAAACATGATTCCATGTTTACCTAACAGCTATTCCATGCTTCAGGTGTTATCTTCAGCAGTTTTGAGAAAGATTGATGACCAAATATTGCCAGACATTTTGCCAAAACTGTGGTTAAGATGGCCAACAAGATAATATGTTTAGCCTTTTGCCTTTTTTTTGCTAACAGAAGTTTTTAAAAATAAAATAAAAATTCATTTAATTTCTTCTTATATTTATGTATCAATCAATCAATAAGTTCTTTATATATGTATGCACTTCGGATAATTTTAGTTGCATCTTGCCATCATATAACAATTAAGAATCTTAATTATTTTATTAATAAGCAATTACAAACATGCAATAACTTTTAATTCAATTATTATTCGAATAACGTTATGTAAATTTTTGTTAAAATGTATTATCAATTACTTTAGAACATCAGTTTTAAAATCTCACTAATTTATTAGCAGTTTTTAAATTATTTGTTCTTTAACTTATTTAAAATACATTACTTATTATGTAAAATTCTTCCTCTAAATCTCATATGCTTTCCCCACTAAACTTACTTCACAATTCTTCAGAACAATTAATGAAGGAATGAAAAATTTTGGAAATTTTTTTTACTGTGATAAGATGGGATGATGTATGGGATTATGTAGTGAAAGACAAATTCATGGATGGGCACAGATGGGAGAAGATTGTCTTCTAGAATGACTCTCAAGGAGAATTCCTACATTTTTTTTGTCTTATGCAGAAAAATCAAAAAAATTCTCAGGCAACTTGACTGCTTAAATGAGATCATTTAATTGCCCTGATCAATTTACATATTCTAACATGAGCACCATCGAGTCCCTTCGTATTTGAATGTTGCAACGCTTTTCCTATACACTAGCTTCGAGCGTTAGAACTGGACCAAAAGTTGGCAATCTTTATGTGATTATAGCTTGAAATGCTATTAAAATCATCAATCTTTTATATAAATCAGATGTATATGTGTGTGCTCAAGAGTAACTTAAAAACCATAACACTTTAAAAGTACTGGTTTTTTTTATGTAATGTGTATAGTTTCTAGCCGAAAAGTACAAAATTTTTATTAATTAGTTTTTAATAAAATAAAAACCGTATTTTTTTCACTACTGCCGGTTTTTTTTCCTTGCCTCCAGATAGCACCAAATTTAAAAAACTTAACCGGATCATTGATTATGTTACTGTAGAAAAAATAAAGTAGAACATGTTTAGTTTTAGTTTTTAATTTATTTTGTGAACTTTCCTATTCTTGAAAATAAATGCTAACAGGTAAAATGTGTAAAAAATCTCAAATCTTTAATGTGGCAAGAATATTTTTTCTTTATATAATTTATCAAAACTGAAATTGCTTAACTTTCTGTAACAAGACTACTTTGGGCCATATCTGTCAATAGTAAATAAGATTTTAATTGTCTGATTTACTTTATTTAATGTGGATCCTCTTTTTAAAAATAATAACTTGTCAGGGCCCTGAGAATGGAACTTCCAGATGGACAATTAAAGTTCCATTAGTACTCACCATGACATCATTGATGTACCAGCTGAGGTTAGCAGCTGGCTTTGATTTTGCTGATAGACAGCGTATCGTGAGATTTTCTCCGTAGTCAGTAAATTCTCCAGAGATTTCGGGAGATTCCTCTGGTGGCACTGAAAACAAAAATAAAAATAGATGACAAGGCACTATTTTATTCTGTTACTAAGTATCCATATTATGGTCAAAACGTGATATATTCCAGACAGTTATTGGGTCGTCAAAAAAGCATGAATGTTGCAAAAAATCTTCAATTAAGATTTGACATAATGTTCTTTCAAGGATTATTATAATTAATAATATAATATTATAATTTACAACTTCTGGTTATAAGACAGAAAGGCAATTTAATGTGAAATCTTTATAAAAATTGTAATGTGTTGCCAGTTTCAACTTTAAATACGTTCATTAACGAAAAATGCAAAGTATTTTGATAAATAATATTGTGTTACGTAACTATTAATTGTAATTTCAATAAATAAATTTTGTACCGTATATTAAAATTTATAGCGATAATTTTAAATGCATTTATTCGCATGAATTCGGGCAATATTTTTTATTGGAAATCATGCTATGAGCGGAAATGACTCAATTCTAAAGAACGTTCCTCAAGTAATTAAAAATTTATGAACTATGAAAATAATTAATTAATGCTACAACATAAAATTGTTTCAGTATTGTAATAATGATTAGTATTACACACTAAGACGGTTTTGTAATAATTATTAAAATAATTTCATATTTTATTATGCTTTTAAATAAGAGAAATGAAAAGCTGAAAATTTTCAGGAATTTAGTGTAAATTCATAGACTATTTTAAATACAATTTTTTAAAAAAATAATTTAAATTTTTTAAAAATATTTAAAATTGCTATATTTAAAAAAAAGACTGTTTACTCAATTTCATAAAAAATAATTTAATAATTTTTTTATATCCATTGAATATTATCTGTTTTATTTATATATACAAAAAATATCTGTCGTACATGTGATTATTAAAATATAGAATTTTATTCATAAATTTAATTTCATTACATTGTTTTCAGAAAATGAAAACAACTCATAAATTGCCACAGGGAAATAAATTCCTATGCATAAAAAATACAAGATTTGTTTGCTTGCTAATAATTTATCTCAAATTTATTTATTTACCATTTGCATAAAGTTAACTGATTAACTAATTACACTGAATAACCATAATAGCATAAACTTAAGCCTTTCAGCATACACAATTATCTTCTATATTTAGTGTTTGCTCGCAAGTTTTCGAAAAACGGAATCACTTATAATAAAACTAAGTAAATAAAATTTACTAAATTTTAAAATATATCTTTTATAAGTTAAACAAAATTTCCAATTTTATAGTGCAGGTATAAATAATACTAAAAAGTAAAAAAATTCTAATTTTGGTTATTTTTTATTCTGTTTTAAAGATACTCTCTCCTTTGATTGAAAAGATATAAAAATATTATTTGGATTAGTCATGAGTGAAAAAAAGGAAAGAATTCATATCAATTTAAATTAAGTTCGTTTTATACTAAGATAATGTATGACATTTATCCGATCATATTTGCTTCATTAGTCTTTTAAATATTGACTTCAAAAAAGATATACTGAAAATTGAAATGAAACTGTATCTGCTATATTTAATATTTGAAAGAAATCGTGCCTTTCTGTAATGAGTATTTATTTGGGATTTATGTAAATATTTAAATAATCATAGTTTAAAATAAATTTGAAATGTTTTGATTTTATAGAATCATTAGCAAAATTTGTTATATTTTCCTGAGTTCTACACAAAAAAATCTGTAACTTTAGGAAACTTTCCATGATATACAATTGCGAAACGAAAAACAGTTGTAAGATAATAGATACAGGTAAAATAAACTTGATAAATCCACACTTACTTAAAAATATAGTGAAAATGAAGATTTCTTTCAAAAACAACTTATTCAATTAATTTGTAAAGATTTCTAAAATTGCAAAACATAATAATAATAAAAAAGAAAGGAAAAAAAAAGACCTAAATAGTTTGAATAATATTAATAATATTAAAAAAAAAAAAATGAAACTATTTATATATTTGATATTGATCGGAATGAACATGAACATTCCTTTTTATTTACTTCAAACTCTTATATGATATTTTTTATCAAAATTTATTAATTTAATTTCAAAATATTTTAAAATCCAATTTACTTTCCAATACTAAATACAATTAAATATACTTGGAATATTTTATTATTTTAAATAATTTTAATTAGTATTGCATTAAAGAAGCATAAAAATAATAATTATAAATTTACAGTGAAGTTTAAAAAATACAACGAAATATATTGAATTTATTCAAAAATTATTTCATTTATTTTTCTAAATTGATTTATCACTATGATCCAATTATAAAAAAAAAAAATCCTCCATCTTTAGACTCCATTATTTCTTATCACCACACATAATCTCGTGACAGCCGACATTTGACTGGAGATCTATTGATTTGAGAATGAAAATTCTTGGTACTGAAAATCCCATTTGTTTACCACTTATGAGTTTTTGGAATTCTTAAGGAATTCTCGCAGAAATATATACATTAAAGGGTTCCACCAAAGCCTAAAAAATATCTTATGAATTAGTATTTTAATGTCTTAAAAATTGATACGCTAAGTTAAATTTTGAATAATGGGCTAGACATTTATTAAATATAGTAATTAAAAATGTGAAAATTGAGCTAAATTATATGGTGAATTAATTTGTTTAATTCTTTTTTTCCCTTATAATTTTTTTTTCCTTTTTATTTTTCAGATTCCTCTCGAAATATATTTTACTACTCAAAATATCGAAATATGAAAAGCAAATAAAATTAGATCATACTGAATATTTATGCTCGGTTGATTTTATTTTTAAAATATTTGTTGTAATAATATATTTTAAAAATATGTTGTAATAATATATTTAAAAAAATATTTGTTGCAATCCCCCTCATATTTGTTTTAAATAGTTTTTTGGCCTATAAACAAATCTAAAAATGAAATGGGAAAGTAAGAATAGAAAGGGATTGTGAAACTTAATTGGAATAAATTATTAATAGTACCTAAAGTTAAAATATAGAACATTTTGCAAAAATAAAAAGCAATGTTTTATTTAATATTTAATGTTTATTTATTATCGTCATTTTCTCTTTTCGTTTATAAAGGTAAATATTCGAATAATTTATTAACAGTACCTAAATTTAAAATATAGAACATTTTGCAAAAATAAAAACAATGTTTTATTAAATATTTAATATTTATTTATTTACTATCGTCATTTTCACTTTTCGTTTATAAAAAGGGAAGCAACTAAGTGTAGTAATTCTGAAATTCATAGCAATCTTTATTATTCTTATTTAACGGTATAAATTTTGTTATTGATAAAAGAAAATTAAAATATTTGACATTCTTTATCAATCATAATTTATTTAGATATTATTTAAATCATTTTATAAATGTTAGCAAAATATTACTTATTCTATGCAGAAAACAGTGAGTAATTTGTTATTTATGCGAGATTTTATAATTTTTTTATCACATATAATTCATTTTATTTTTCAGACTAATTATGCTAAGTTATTCTTTAAATTAAATACAAACATAAATTTACAATTTTCACAAAAATTACTAATACAAATGTAGAAAAACAGCCGATGATATTGTTTCAGTTTGTTCTAGATACAATGACAATTTGCCGAGGAAATTTATTAGAATTTGTAAATAAATCTAATTATTTGTTATGTTGAAAATATGAGAAATAAACATAACACACATGTCAAATCTTATGGTTACCCAGTATTTATTCTTTCATTCAAAAATCATGGTTATTTTAATAATTTTCATTTATATATAGAGGATATATTCAATTAAAAGCTTCACTATATAAATCATACTATGGAGTTATTAAAATATTAATGTTATTATCATAGGAAAATTGCTATCACTACATTTATAGTAAATGTGCGTTTATTTACTATTCGGAACAGGGACTGAATCTTACCGTAAACAGATATGTTTCTGTGCACTTGTACACATCCAAAGTAGGGTTCATCAGCTGACACTTGACAAGTGAACCGACCTTCAGTTTCTAAGGTCACATTTGTCAAGTAAACAGTGCTCCGACCAGATTTTGACAACTGTAAACAAACAACTTAAATTAAGAAATTGACATAAATCAGAAATCAAATTTCATACTATCTTCTTGAAAATAGTTCGCTAAATTATTTGTAAGAGCTATTTTAAATTTGCCTTTAAAATATATTAAAGAATGATTTTTCTGTGTAACAACTGGATTTTAAATAAAATTGTAAAATTTACTTCTGAAATTATTGCTGGATAATCAAATTTTTTGTCTTAATTATGAAGAAAAATTAGGCTGTTTTGAACATTTCTAAGCTTCCATTTTAAAAATAATATTAAAAATCAAAATCCACTGTAATTTAGCTAATTTATATGATGTCACCAGATAATCAAAAAAGCGATTTTTTTTTATTTAATATTTTGCTTTATAAATTTAATGATTAACGTTTGAAAAAGAATGAAAGGTGAAGTAGATAAAATAATTATTTTGTATTTTTAAAATTAATTAATTTTAATATTTTTTTATATTTTTAAATACTTAACAAGACAAAAAATGCATTGAATTTATATAGCAAAAATTTTAATACAGGACCATTTCCTGCAGTTTTCAAAAATGCTAAGACATTTAAAGATATTTTTTATTTCTAATATCTTACGAAGTATTTTTTAAACAATCAACTAATTCCTTAATAAAACAGTTTTCAGATCGATATTATTTTTTTTTTATCTATTAAATAATTAATTAAAAAACAAAAATAAAGTTCATGCGTTTAAGAATGGAAAATTAAATATTTTTAATAAGAATAAAATTTTAATTTTAATTATACCTAAAAGAAAATCTCTAACGAATTTAAATTAGAAATTTTGTTTTTAAAATTTACTGACAAAGCAATTTCAAAGTAAATTACATTTAAAAAAAAATTGTGGGAAAAAATCTTATAAATTTAAGTTTAAAAGAATATGATCTAAAATTTTCAAAATCTTTCGCTTAAAAATTTTTTTTTGCACTGATTTTATTTTATAATAGACATCTAAAATTAATTGAAAATCTGCATAAAAATATCATGTTAATATTTATTTTTCGGGTAAAACTAATTAATTTTTTGATAATTGTATGTATCCCTTTTTTATTTTATTTATTAAATTTTTTTAGTTTGTACTTAATAATAAAATAATTAACTATTTTAAATATTATTTGTATAAATAAAATTTGTTTTACACACTGAAACTATTAATTATATTAAATTTTGAATATAACTTGCTTTAAATTATTTGTATTTTATTATATTTTATCAATGCTATCTCAACAAAATCTATTAATTTAGTAATTCGTTTCCTCGTGAATTTAAAATCAAATTGCTATTTTATGAGGAAAATAAAATAATTTCAGTTTAATAGTTAGATAAGTAGCTTTAGGTGATTTCAATTTTATTTGAATTAAAAGTTTTGTTTCGAAAATAGATTAATTAGCAAATTAATCTGTTGTTAAAAATAAAATTTTGTCTAAACCAAAGTTTAATAGAAAACAGATCGTGATAAAAAATTTTTTATCGTTATGCTAAATTTAGGAAAAATTAAAAAAAATAAAAATTAAAAATTAAAAAAAAAATTCAAATTAAAAACGGGGTAAGTATGAAGTTTAACATATTTATATTACTAGAATATTTTATTTTTTCATTTTCATAATTTTTAATTTTATACAAATATAACTATTTTAATAATACTAATTGATTATTTTTATCTCTAATTAAACAAGTGTAATGAGACTTAATAATCATAAATAAGTTTTCATACGTAATATTTTATATATATTTCCATAAGCAGTAACAATTTCAATCAGTGTTTAGAAAATATAGTCCATTAAATTATTAATAAAATGTATTATTTTTATTAATAGAGTGCTTACTGACATTTAAAAAACACAGAAGAGAAGACAAATTAGTAAACAAATAAGTGGTAATGCGATTAATCTTAGAAAATGTCATCAATTAGCTTTCACTAATATGCTAATTATTTTGACCCATTAAGATGTTATTAAGACTCGTATTTAACGCGTTTATTTCTGAAGAATAAATATGGACCAAAATAGAACATAATTTTTAAATAGACAGTATTTATAACAGTTTGGCAATTAACACTCTAAATTTACTGTCGACGTTTTAATGAGCAACACTATATTGATAAGTAAATATTGTTCCTTAAGATGATGGTGATAGCGGAAGCAGAAATTCCAGGAATTATGAAAATAATAATATGGCGACGTATCTATGTGCCATATTTTATAAAAACTGCAAAAACTCCCTGCAGGCAGGCCTTGTTGAGGCGAGATTTATGCACTAAATCTCGGTTTTCAAAGCACCAATCACATTTTACTTTTAGAACGATATCTAGGGAGATCCTACTACTAAGCCACAAGTATAGTTTTAAGAATGGAACAAAATGCTACTGAAGCTGTTTCATTTCCTTGATGAAGTGGAGATTTGCTGGATTGATGTCAATTTATCTTCCACTAAGAAAAAGATATTTTCAGAAAATCTTGCACAGAAAATTCTGAGATGAATATTTTTTTTTACATGTCATGAACTAAGTATTGGAAGTATGTAAAAGAATTCATAAAGAGAACAATAAAAATATAAAAAACATGAAAGCAAAATTTACAGAAACTCAATTAGTTTTGTATGCATTTTATCTCATTTTAATTAGTTTTTAAGAAAAGCATAAGTAAAGCTTTTTCTAAATATCGCAATGAATTTTATGAGATAGTAAGGTAAATTCTTAATATGTAGTGCTTTATTTCAGAGATTACTATATCTCGTAACAAGAAAAGAATTTAGAAAAAATATCACTTTAAACAATAACGAAAATTATTATTATTTTTTATACCATTTTCATTCGTTGCTGTTTTTTTTTTGTCATATTTTCCATTAATAAAAATCTTGTACATACATTATTTTGGAATATTATAATTACCTATTGTTTACTGTTTATCTACAAATCATATAATGCATTATAATATTAATTATTTTTTTTATGACACTATATTTATAATATGCAAAAATTACGGATTAAGGATGAATATTATAATTACATTTAAATATCCCTTATGTATAAAATGCTTAAATAAAATTCTTCCCAAACATACTATTGATCAGTTAACGAAAACATACTCAGTAAATATTTAATGAAGCACAATATTAGTGTTTAAAACCCAAGAGGTTTTATATTTAATTCATAATCTTTATTAAATATTTTTTAACTATAGAAATAAATAAACAATAGAGAGAAAATTAAAAAAAACATTAAGAAATTCCAAAAAAAATATTCCTTTATGTAAAACAACAGCAATATATACATAAAAAATATATATTTTCTTAATTTCAAAGTTCGATTATTGTTTCGATTTTTCATTTTCTTTATTATAATTCTCAAATTTGTGTATTTTCAGGTGACAATAATAAAGAAAATTAGTGAAATACCAATGAAACATTTTTTTAATAATATCATTTCACACTTTTTTTTATTGTTACTTTAGTTCAGTAAAACCCGAAAGTTCCGAAGTTATCCAAATATAAATCGTTACAGTAGAACACTAATTATAATTATTTTTTCAATTACATGGTTCTGCGTAATTTTTTTTTCATAAATTATGTTACATGCATTGAGTTATGATTTTTTTAATAACTTAAGTAAGAATAAGTTTTCTTAAAATATCCAGAAGTCCAAAAAAGGCAGTCAACCATGAAAAGTAAGGTAGGAGTCTGGATGATGGCAATTCGGATAAAAATTCTATTCAAAAACAAGCAAACAAAAACGAACTGAAAACTTCCATGTCTACTGGGAAAGTAAACGATAATTTTGAAGGCTGGAAGGTCCTTTTCTTAAATTTCAAGAGGACATTGCAAGTCAACAGATGCTATCCATGGAGGTGTTCGTTTCAAATTGGGTGGCATAAAACAAAAGTTATGTTAGGAGCACCCGCGTGGCACACTGGATTAAGATGAATCTGTTATATATATATTATTCTATTAGCAAATGATCTCAGATTAAGATTCCCAGCATGCATTATGAGATTATAATACCATGGAAATCAATACTGATACACTAAATCAGAACTATTTATTAAAAATAAAGGCAGTTTAGACGGGCTTTTTTTGTGTACACCAAATGTTGAATTACAAATATGCTTTACTAAAAAGAATCAATTGTAACTTAATAATTTTCTATAATATATGACAAAAATCAACAAAAGTAAAATATGGGTATGCATAAATATTGATGTAGAATTAAAATATGTGAAATGTTATTTAGTACTTGCTTGATTAAAAGTTATTGTTATGGTGGAAATATTAAAATTATGATTCTAAATATATTATTTACTTTTAAAAACCCCTACCTCCTATTTCATTAGCAGCAACAAAAAATAAATAACATTTTTGATACACTTTCTAATGATACTCATTTGTTATTCTTGTACACTTTTGTTATTTATAAATCTAATCGTCTTAAGAAATGCCCCACTATACCTTAGTTGATGAAAGCAGAGAACGTGTGTCAGACTACTACTACTACACCACACCACATCACTGTGCCTAGAGCAACATGCACCGGTCTGCACACACATATGACAGGATGGCCGAAGGCAAGTCATACAAATTACAGAGTGCTACATCACGAGGTAAGCACCTGGCAGGGACAAGCGGAAGTCAGGTAGTGCCATTTCATGCGCCATTATTAGGCGTTTGCAGTTTGCATTTTCGACTTGAATCTCATTTCTCTTCAGTAGGAATCGCCACATCACAGTTTCCTACGGAAATATGCAGTGAATGAAAGGCGAGAAAATGAATTCTCTGACAGGACAATATCATATAAACAACTATGTTTTGGAAAAGTATTGAAAATTACTGTTATTTAACATTTAATATGCAAAGGCGTAGATTTGGGAAAATTGGAAGGAAAATAGGCGGTGAAATAAATAACTTCGAGTAATTTATTAGGTTATTAAGAAAGCACATTATTACAAATTAAAATAGGCTTTATTAACCTAATTATTTTAATCACTTTTCTGATTAAATTAATAAAATATTTCATTTTCTTTTCTTTTCTTTGTAAAATTCTGCATATTTTTTTGCATTTTTTTTCTAAAGATTGGTTTGGTTTGTCGCTCTACGGTCATCTTGTGCACACGAGGGCTAAACAGGCCGACACCTACAGTTTAAAGTGGATTCCGTACCACTGCACACATCCAAGGCACCACTGTTTTTCTAAAGAAGGTCATTTACACTTCTATCCATTGAAGATCTAGTTTTAAATTGCTTGTCGGTTTTGCAAAAAGCTCTATTTCGTTAGATCAACATTGGATTCTAGTACCTACAATTGGAATGAACACCACAAGTTTAACACATGAGCTTTATCCTACACTGAAATTAAATATTTTTCTTTTTTTACACTTTTAATGCACCCTTGATGTAGGTGCCAGATTGGCAAATGGTAAAAGGTGAGAAAAAATTAAAACGCCTTCTTAAAAATTTCTATAAAGGCGTAAACCTTCCTTGTCCCCTATTAGGGAATGTTCACTGTTTTTTATGTGTAACCCTATGCACCTATTTAAAAAAAAATACTTAGACTTGATATTCTAGAGTATATTAAAAACAAGTACCCTTCATTCAGAAGTAAAAGTGCTAACCAACAAAACACCACAAGGTGCTTACTGAAATAGCATATATTATTTATTTATTAATAACAGAAATTATCTCGTACAAACTAAATAAAGGATTTAAAATTTTTGGTGTATTTTTCAAATGACTGTATCATTTTCAACAACTATGTTAAGGTTGGGACATCCAAGAATTTAATCTATAATAGTAGCTATTGCAGAAAACTCCTGAATGTTAAAATCGAGAAGACGGTTAAAATGTCATTAAGAAATGCTTTGAGACCTAGAGATTTATTGTTAAGTCGTCTAAAGTTTAAAAAAACTTTTACACAGAGATAAAAGTGAAAGAAATGATACTTTAGTTTCGGAAACTGCTGAAATAGATTTATTTTAACCATTCATTTGTTCTAAAAGATAGACAGAAAATTTAAGATTAAAAATTTTTTTTTTTGCATTCTATAGATAATTACTGATTTAAAGCAATTTATTTTTTTTAAATTAGTGTGAGTTAAGTACATACATATGTACTATTACACATAATTAAAAGGCAAATTTCTGTAAAAAATAGATGAAATTAGAGGATTGTGCCATTTAATTATATATATTTAATCTAAATTTAATGATATATATTTAATAATATATTTGTTGTTTATTTAGGCGTACTTAATATAATAGGCATACTTTCCTTCTCAATGTTTGCAAAGCTTACTAATTGATAAATTAACTATTTTATAGAGATAAACACAGTAATTAATATGTCTTATTAGTTACTGTCAAGTGATATTAAGCAATTTTAATTGCTGCTCCTTTTGGGAAAAGATATACCTTCAAAAGTTTATTATCATGGCTAACTTTTCACATTTGCTTAACAACTGAAAAACTTGCAAGACTTTCACAGCGTAATTCGAACCGATGGGAATACTTTCATTATAAATCTCCACTGAATCTTCCCGTTCATCAAAGAAGAGAATGTAAAGTTTATCAATAATTAAAATCAATTTTTTGGCTGGTCTCTTAGCACAGCCCGATTTATCTAACACAGCGAAAGAGTTCTCTGTGTTAGAACTCGCTTGTATCATAAATACTTAGCCTTTGTTCTTGCAATAGCATCTTTTTTGTTGTTACAAATATAAAACGATACAAAATGTGTATTATTATTCAAGCCAGATTTTAATTACCATGCTTCCTCCTTTCTGAAGGAGGCTCGAATTCAGAGCAATATATGGATTTATATTTTAAATAACTACTGACAACAATAGATCACATGATATTAAGAACTTCATTATTTTTACGGGCCATTACAGCCCCTTTACAAGCACATGACTGGGGCAAAAGGACTCAATATTTCCTCCTCTGAAATTTATAACGATTGGCAATATGTTTTGTACCTTTCTGGATGTTCACATAAAAGAAAAACCACAAAAAAGAGAAGAAAAAAGGCTTTTCTACCAAAAGTGTGTGATAATATTTTAAAGAAATTTAATATAGTGACAATGACAGCATACCAGAACGAGCATCAGAGGCTGGGATATTTTTTGCAAGTGTTTCCATGTATAGCGAATTAAGTAAATTTTGAAGTTTCATGTTTGAGAAATGAAGAATATAATAATGAGTTTTATTCGGGGAAAGATGGAACAAAATGGAAAATAAATACATCTCCTAAAATTTATCAGTACAATTTCTCAATAATTTGTCACGCATTATTGGTGGCAAGACCAATTACAGAGCTCTTACGAGTTTCCTAGATGTCAATAATAGACTCAACATAATTATAAAGTACAAGAAAATAATATTTATTTATCATATAAAATGATTTATATGTCGAAAAGGGTAAAAAAGAAATGTACTTCAAAAAGAATATAAAAAAAAAAATATTTAATTCTTATTAAAAGGGCGATTTAAAATTATTTTCTATTTTAAAATTGCTAATTAAATGAAATAATACTTTCCCTATAAAAAGCATTCAAATATTAAAAGTAGTTTATTTTCTTATTAGTTAACGCTTTGATGAGAAATTGGCTTCAAAATAGCGTTAGTATCATAAGTACTGAAGGGTTAAGTGCTTTTTAATATCCTAATGCACTCCCAGTACTTTTCTGCACAAATAACAGATAAGATGTTCACCTAATATATCACAGATAAAATTGTTATCACAGGTTTATTCCCAAATCCTCTTACCAATGCGTTTCGATATCATTAAAGATACAAATCACAATGATAAATTGCTTGAAATAACTGCAATAATGCCTTTATCTAATGCTATCTGCGATGACTTTGAAGATTTTGAATGTGAAAAAAAAAGGAGAAAATAAAGACGAAGAGAAAAATCACTTGTTCAGTTTGATAAATATTAAATGGAAAATTTATTCAAGATATAAAATATTTCTTACAGTTTCAGATTAATATATTTTATTATATAATAATAATGTATATTGATATAATTATTATGTAATGTATTTCTTAAATAAAACAGTAAAATTAATGATGATAGTTATTTATTGCTGTTGTTAAGAAACTTCAGAACTTTCATTGCTCAGCTATATACTAATTGAATTTAAGATATAGTAAGATCATTTAATGGA
>BPLQ01011112.1:0-57146 GCA_021605075.1 Caerostris darwini | reverse complement strand
CAAGAAAAACTACATGAATTGAAATCGAAGTACTACTCACAAGGGATTATTATTATGTGTTCCGATATGATTACCATAACGTCACAGAAATTGGAAAGCTAATAAATAAAGCAGAGTTTTGAGAAATATAGATAGAAATCCGTGTTTTAGAACAAAAATTTAAAATGAGGAAAAACTACAGTACATGAATCGAAAACGAAGTTCTCAGGAATTTATACATTTTGATGAAATTCATAAAACGGGCGTCATGAAAAATGCGTTTGAGGAAAAAACAGTTTATAGCTTAATAATAAACTCGGATAGCAAACGTATGTCGTAGGTGAAAAGTTAGTAAATGGACAATAAATACAGAATTTGTGATGCTAATTATACTCTTTTGATTATTGAATTTCATTGATGTTTTCTTAATATCATGGATAAATTATGCTTCATAGAGTGACTGTCTATAATGAACATTGACCTCATCGTGGGGTTGTGTAGTCTAATTGTTGTGCTCGAAAAAGGACAAATTGCTACCTTATAAATGTAGTTATTGAATGTGAACCTTTTTGATGTTCTTGGAGTATGCATTTGCTTATACATTATTATATGATACATTTGCTTATATATTATCATAAGATTTCAAAAGGAACGTGGATTATTACATAAATAGAAACCATCAGTAATGCGATATTTTCAAAAGACTCCATCATATGCAGAATTATAAAAATGCATATAATGAAATTAATGGAACTAGAAAATACGAAATTCATATTTCCTTACGAATTGATTCCGACGGAAAAATAATAATTACTTGTGAAAAATTGATATTCGTTGCATATTTCAGTTTTGATTTGTGTAGAGTGCAGTTCTTTATGGAAAGAAACTATGTAGACAAAAGAATTATATCATTTCGTTCATGCAGTTTTGTGGGGAGTTCTGAATGTTAATATTGCTCTTATAGAAATCAGTTTGAAGTTGATGATGTTCAGTTGAAGATGAAACATTTTTACAATCAATATATATATAATAAAAAACATTATTACGTTTTATATGACGAGTAAAGGAATTAAAAAAAATACACTTGGAAATTTGTAATGTGGACAAAAGAATTACACCATTTCGTTCTAGCATTTAAAATTTAGAGAAAAGAAGTTTAATTCAAGCCTAGTTGAAAATGACTCAATCAATTCCATTTCAAGTCTTATGACACGTGACAATAATACAACATCACACTGGGGAGAAATTCCACGGTGTGGAAAATAACTTTTGCTGGAAACAATGTTCACCGCTAAGCTCTATCGGAACGGTTTCTTTCTGTTTAAAGAAAAGTGTTTTTTTTACGAGCGGGGCGACATTTTTCTGCAGCCAAAAGCCTTTAAAAGAGAAACGCTTTTTTTTGTTAAGATTTTTATTTCTGCGAGTAAATGCTACTTTAAAAGAGTTATTGTATTTTCTCGGTCGGTCGAGTTCTCGGTAAATCGGAAACTTTGAAATATGTTGGAGGAGAAATTTTTGGTCTTAAATGGATTAAAGGAATAGAAGTGCTACAGAAGTAAAATAATTTTTTTTAAGGGCGAGTTATAGAAATCTATGGTTTTTCTCTTTTGAAACGCCTAGAGACATGTGTTGTGTTTTGTGGTGGTTAAGCGTTTTGAATGATGGGGAGGGCAAATCTTTAGAAAACTGAAACAGATAAAACTTGATTGTAGTTATATTTCACTCAAATACATTGCAGCTGTCTTTGTGAAAAATAGGCTATATATTAAAACTGAATGTGAGGACATTTAATTTTAATGAAGAACATTTAGTGTTCATGAATTTTGTGACATATTCGATACGAACATCGAATGTAGTGTTCATTAATGGACACCAATATTGAATACACAATAGATTATTATTATACGTGCATTATTAAGTATTCATATGAATTGTCTGACATGTTGCTAATAAACAAAACTGTGTTTTGATTCAATAGAAATCCGTGTTTAAGAAAAAAATCAAAATCAAGAAAAACTACATGATTATGTGTTCTGATATGATTACCATAACGTCACAGAAATTGGAAAGCTAATAAATAAAGCAGAGTTTTGAGAAATATAGATAGAAATCCGTGTTTTAGAACAAAAATTTAAAATGATGAAAAACTACAGTACATGAATCGAAAACGAAGTTCTCAGGAATTTATACATTTTGATGAAATTCATAAAACGGACGTCATGAAAAATGCGTTTGAGGAAAAAACAGTTTATAGTTTAATAATAAACTCGGATAGCAAACGTATGTTGTAGGTGAAAAGTTAGTAAATGGACAATAAATACAGAATTTGTGATGCTAATTATACTCTTTTGATTATTGAATTTCATTGATGTTTTCTTAATATCATGGATACATTATGCTTCATACAGTGACTGTCTATACTGAACATTGACCTCATCGTGGGGTTGTGTAGTCTAATTGTTGTGCTCGAAAAAGGACAAATTGCTACTTTATAAATGTAGTTATTGAATGTGAACCTTTTTGATGTTCTTGGAGTATGCATTTGCTTATACATTATTATATGATACATTTGCTTATATATTATCATAAGATTTCAAAAGGAACGTGGATTATTATATAAATAGAAACAATCAGTAATGCGATATTTTCAAAAGACCTCATCATATGCAGAATTATAAAAATGCATATAATGAAATTAATGGAACGAGGAAATATGAAATTCATATTTCCTTACGAATTGATTGCGACGGAAAAATAATAATTACTTGTGAAAAATTGATATTCGTTGCATATTTCAGTTTTGATTTGTGTAGCGTACAGTTCTTTATGGAAAGAAACTATGTAGACAAAAGAATTATATCATTTCGTTCATGCAGTTTTGTGGGGAGTTCTGAATGTTAATATTGCTCTTATAGAAATCAGTTTGAAGTTGATGATGTTCAGTTGAAGATGAAACATTTTTGCAATCAATATATATATAATAAAAAAAATTATTACGTTTTATATGACGAGTAAAGGAATTAAAAAAAAAAACACTTGGAAATTTGTAATGTGGACAAAAGAATTACACCATTTCGTTCTAGCATTTAAAATTTAGAGAAAAGAAGTTTAATTCAAGCCTAGTTGAAAATGACTCAATCCATTCCATTTCAAGTCTTATGACACGTGACAATAATACAACATCACACTGGGGAGAAATTCCACCACGTCGAAAATAAATTTTGCTGGAAACAATGTTCACCGCTAAGCTCTATCGGAACGGTTTCTTTCTGTTTAAAGAAAAGTGTTTTTTTTACGAGCGGGGCGACATTTTTCTGCAGCCAAAAGCCTTTAAAAGAAAAACGCTTTTTTTGTTAAGATTTTTTATTTCTGCGAGTAAATGCTACTTTAAAAGAGTTATTGTATTTTCTCGGTCAGTCAAGTGCTCGGTAAATCGGAAACTTTGAAATATGTTGGAGGAGAAATTTTTGGTGGTCTTAAATGGATTAAAGGAATAGAAGTGCTACAGAAGTAAAAGAATTTTTTTAAGGGCGAGTTATAGAAATCTATGGTTTTTTCTCTTTTGAAACGCCTGGAGACATGTGTTGTGTTTTGTGGCGGTTAAGCATTTTGAATGATGTGGGATGGCAAATCTTTAGAAAACTGAAACAGATAAAACTTGATTGTAGTTATATTTCACTCCAACTCATTGCAGCTGTCATTGGGAAAAATAGTTTCTATATTAAAATTAAATGTGATAACATTTAATTTTAATATCGAATCTATCAAGCGTTAATTAATGAACACACAATAAATTATTATTATGTGTTCATATGATGTTGTACTGACATGAGGTCCATAATGTCAAATAGATTGGGAAGCTAATAAATAAAACTGCGTTTTTAAAATATGGATAAAAATCCGTGTTTTTTTTTGGGGAACAGAAATGATGAAAAATTACATGAATTGAAATCGAAGTACTCATGAATTTATGTATTTTAATGAAATTCATAAAACAGGAGTTATGAAAAATGCGTGTGAGAAAAAAAAGTTTATAACTTAATAACAAACTCGAATTTCGAGCGAATGCTGTAGACGAGACTTAGTAAATTGGCAATAAGGAATAATTACAAAATTTTTTAATGCTAATCATAATATTCTTTTGACTATTTAATTATGTTGATGCTTTAGTAATCTCATGGATAGATTCTGCTTCATATATTGGTTGCCAATATTGAACATTGGCCTCTTCCTGTGGATATGGAGTCTAGTTGGTGTTCTTGAAAAAGGACAAATTTACTACTTTAAGAATTGGCTGTAGTTATTGAAAGTGTGATTTTTGAATCTTATTAATGTTCTTGCAATATGCATTTGCTTATACATTATTATATGATACATTTGCTTATACATTATTATATGATACATTTGCTTATACACTATCATAAGAATACAAAAACAACGTGGATTATTATATAACTAGAAACCAATCACTAATGTGATATTTTCAAAAGACTTTATCACTTGCAGAATTATAAAAAGGCATCTAATGAAATTAATACAACGAGAAATTCATATTTCCTTACGAATTGATTTCAACGGAAAAATAATAATTATTTATGAAAAATTGAAATTCGTTGCATATTTCAAATTTTGATTTGTGGAGAGTACAGTTCTTTATGTAGAGAAAATATGTTGACAAAATAATTATATCATTTCGTTCTCGCATTTTTATAGGGAGTTCTGAATGTTTATAGTGTTATTATAGAAATCAGCTTGAAGATAATGATTATTTTTACAATAAATATATAAATATATTAAAAATGTTATGACGAAGAAAGGAATTTAAAAAATGCATTTTGCAATTTGTAATGTGGACAAAAGGATTACACCATTTCGTTCTCGCATTTAAAGTTTAATGGAAGAAAGTTTAATTGAAGTCTAGTTAAAAATGACTCAATCCACTATATATCAATTCTTATGACACGTCACAACAATCCAACACCACACTGGGGAGAAATTCCACAACGTCGAAAATAAATTTTGCTGGAAACAATGTTCTACCGCTAAGCTCTATCGAAACGATTTCTTTCTGTTTAAAGAAAAGTGCTTTTTTTTCACGAGCGGGGCGACATTTTTCTGCAGCAAAAAGCCTTTAAAAGAGAAACGCTTATTTTTGTTAAGATTTTTATTTCTGCGAGTAAAGGCTACTTTAAAAGAGTTATTGTATTTTCTCGGTCAGTCAAGTGTTCGGTAAATCGGAAACTTTGAAATATGTTGGAGGAGAAATTTTTGGTCTTAAATGGATTAAAGGAATAGAAGTACTACAGAAGTAAAAGAATTTTGTAAGGGTGCAGTTTTAGAAATCTATGGTTTTGCTCTTTTGAAACGCCTGGAGACATGTGTTCTGTTTTGTGGTGGTTAAAGCGTTTTGAATAATGGCGGATGGCAAATCTTTAGAAAACTGGAACAGATAAAACTTGATTGTAGTTATATTTCACTCAAACACATTGCAGCTGTCTTTGTGAAAAATAGACTCTATTTCAAAATTGAATGTTAAGACATTTAATTTTAATAAAGAACATTGAATATAGTGAGTTCATTAACGAACATACATAATAATCTATTGTGTGTTCATTAATGAACACAAAATAGATTATTATTATGCGTGCATTTTTAAGTATTCATATGATGTTGTAGTGACATGGGGTCTGTAATGTCACAAAAATTGGGAAGCTAATAAATAAAACTGAGATTTTGAGAAATGTGGATAGAAATACGTGTTTAAGGAAAAAATCTAAAATCATGAAAAACTACATGAATCGAAATCGAAGTACTTACAATAGATTACTATTGTAAGTACTTCGATTGATTGCTGTGATTATATAATGCCGACCTTATATGAGGTCCATAACGTTACAAAAATTGGGTTTTGAGAAATATGAATAAAAATCGAGATATTAGGACAAAGATTTAAAATGATGAAAAACTACACGAATTGAAACAAGTACTTGTAATGGATTATTATTATGTTTACTTATTTTGTGTTCATTATTATGTATTCATCTGATGTTGTCGTGACATTGAGTTCATAACGCCACAAGAGCTAATATATAAAATTCAGTTTTAAGAAAAGTGAATAAAAATCTGGTTTTTATGACAAAAATCTAAAACATTAAAAAAACTACATGAATAGATCAGTTTGAAGACGATGATAATGAAATATTTTTACAATAAATTTATAAAAAAAATAAGTATATTACAAATTATATGACAAGTAAAGAAATTTAAAAAATGCAATTTGTAATGTGGACAAAAGAATCATACCATTTCGTTCTCGCATTTAAAATTTAGTGGAAGGAAATTTAATTCAAGCCTAGTTGAAAATGACTCAATCCATTCCATTTCCAAGTCTTATGACACGTGACAACAATACAACACCACACTGGGGAGAAATTCCACGGTGTGGAAAATAAATTTTGCTGGAAACAATGTTCTACCGCTAAGCTCTATCGGAACGATTTCTTTCTGTTTAAAGAAAAGTGTTTTTTTTTATGAGTGGAAAGGAAAAAGCCTTTAAAAGAGAAACGCTTATTTTTGTTAAGATTTTTATTTCTGCGAGTAAATGCTACTTTAAAAGAGTTATTGTATTTTCTCGGTCAGTCAAGTGCTCGGTAAATCGAAAACTTTGAAATATGTTGGAGGAGAAATTTTTGGTCTTAAATGGATTAAAGGAATAGAAGTGCTACAGAAGTAAAAGAATTTTTGAAGGGTGGAGTTTTAGAAATCTATGGTTTTTCTCTTTTGAAACGCCTGGAGACATGCGTTCTGTTTTGTGGTGGTTAAAGCATTTTGAATGAGGGAATTTTTGAATGACAAATCTTTAGAAAACTGAAACAGATAAAACTTGATTGTAGTTTGTATATTTCACTCAAATACATTGCAGCTGCCTTTGTGCGAAATAGTTTCTACACTACGTAAAAAAAGTAGAAGGACACTTGATTTTGTAACAATAACCGAAAAATATTTTAGTTTTACTAAAATGTTTTATTAGAAACATTTATAAATAGTTAAAAAATACAATTTTAACATCAGAATTATGATATTCAAACATAAAATATTAATGGCAATAAAAATAGTTTCTCTGTTTTGAAACTTTGTAAAAAAAGTAGAAGGACAGCATTATAATGAATGAAAAAATAGTGATTTTAATAAGGAATGTTCTTCCCATTGGCCTTTATAGCTTCAAATATTCTGTTTGGAAGTGAATTGTATAGAGATTGAACTTCTGTTTGACAAAAATTGTCCCACGAGTCATTCAATGCTTCTCGAAGCTGAATTAGCGAATCAAATTGCCTTCCATCAGCATAAACTCGACGAACTAGTATTGTCCAGATGTTTTCCACTATATTAAGGTCAGGACTTTTGGCTGGCCATGGTAAATCATCCACATTATTTGTTAGGAACCAATTTTTGACTCCAGTCGCGGTGTGAATGGAAGCTCCGTCTTGCTGAAACTTCCACTCTTCATCCCCCCAAGTCAGAGCCACAAGGAAGAAGCTCGGAATTCAGCACTTGAATGTAGTCTGTATGTTTTTGCCTACCATTTAAGAAAACCAGACTTGTCCTTCATCCGTATCCAACAGCCATCGAAACCTTAAACTCCCTCCTCTCATTTGTCGTGTTGAATAGTATTCGTCTTCATTCTCCAGACAATGCCAGTAGTGCTGATATCCGTCTGGACCGTCTAAATTAAATTTCTTTTCATCGGAAAATATCACAGAAGTCCATTCTGTAGTCCAGGACATGTGCTCCTTAGCCCACTCTAAACGGTTATCAATGTCAGCTTGTGTCCACTTAGGATGATGTTTCCGTTTTTTTAAAATGAATTTTTTAGATCTTTTAATATAGTTGTAAACTCTTTGTTTCGTCACATGATTAAGTCCTGCTTGATTTCTTGCCTTTGAAACACTTCCTTTGTTCTTCTTAAGCACACGAACAAGTTTTCTTTCATCACGTGGTGTTAACTTTTTCGATCTACCAGTCTTCTTTTTCTTTCCATTTTTATAAGGAATTCTGATAAAGTTTGGAACTGTATTGGGGCTCACCTGCAACAATCGAGCAATCTCTTTGACATCTTTACCATCATTTTGATATGCGGAAATTTGGCCTTTTTGAAAATCGTTCAAAGGTATTCCTTTAGGCATTTCTGAGAACGGAGATACAGCGTAACATTTAAACAAATTAGATTTTTTTAACAGAAAAGGATAAAACAAAGTACAAAATCACTATTTAACTAAAGAACAACTCACTAAATTAAATATATTAACAAGTGTCCTTCTACTTTTTTTACGCATCGGAAATTATATATACTAATTTCATTATTAATATTAGAGGTAGCTGTTTAATTTTTGCCTAAAATGAAAAAAAGGATCATTAAACTAAATCTGCATAAATACCTGGCAGTTAGGTGAAAATAAGAGATATTAATTGGCAATAAAACACTGTCCTTCTATTTTTTTTACGCAGTGTATATTAAAATTGAATCTGAGGACATTTAATTTTAATACAGAATCTATTATGCATTCATTAATGAACACATAATATTAATAATAACATGATATATTAATAATATATGAATAATAACATGAGCATAATATGAACACATAATAGAACGCAATCTATTACGTGCTGATTAATAGATTATTATTATGAGTGTATATATGATTATTATTAGGTGAGTTCATATGATTTTGATATTTATGATTTTGTCCTGACTTCACAAAAATTGGAAAGCTAATAAATAAAACTGAGTTTTGAGAAATGTAGATAGAAATCCGTGTTTTAGGAAAAAATCTAAAATGGGAAAAAATTCCATGAATTGAAATCGAAGTACTCACGAATTTATACATTTTGATGAAATTACTAAAACATGCATCATGAAAAATGCGTGTGACGAACAAACAGTTTATATATTAATAATAAACTCGAATATCGAGCTAATGCTGTAGAAGAGAAATTAGTAAATGGACAATTGTGAATAATTACAAGGATTTTAAAGCTAATTGCAATATTTTTTTGATTATTGAATGTCGTTGATGTTTTCATAGAATCATGGATAGCTTCTGCTTCATAGATTGGTTGCGAATATTGAACATGGTCTTTACCTGTGGATATGTAGTCAGTTTGGTGAGCTTGAAAAAGGGCAAATTACTACTTTATGAATTGACTGTTGTTATTGAATGTGCGACTTTTGAACCCAATTGATGATCTTGCAATATAAATTTGCTTTCTGAACTCAAAAACTACGTGGATTATTATATAATTAGAATCTAATCACAAATAAGAAATTTTTAAAAGACGCTATCCTTTGTAGAATTATAAAAAATGCATCTAATGAATGTAATGGAATGAGAAAATATGAAATTCATATTTCCTTATGAATTCTTTCCAATGGATAATAATTACATTCGTGGCATATTTCAGTTTTAATTTGGGGATACGAGTACAGTTCTTTATGGAGAGAGAATATTTCAATTACATTAATAATGTAATATAGAAGATCGGTGGAATTTGCGACAATATATCTCGCGTTGACTTGGATTCTTTTGTGGCAGTTTTCCAAGTTTACAATCGTGTGATACAGAAATGAGAGACTATTATCTTTAAAAGTCTTAAAATTCTGATAAAGCACTTTTCACACTCACAAATATAGCTTTTATGCATAGTAGTGTTGTTCCTATACTTATTACAGAGTTTCATAAGCAATATGCTAAGAATGCAACTGTATAAGCTTTGAAAAACAAAAGATTTTATTAATTTCTGTTAAATAAATGTTTTTCAAATAAATAATTCTCCGCCACCATAATAATTATAATTAAAGACAAATTTTAATTTAATTTAATTTACCATTTAATGTATTGCACAAAATTAATTAGCATATAATAGCATGTTCGCATACTTAAATATTTTCTTATAAAATTGAAATTAAAAAGTTAATTTAAAATTTAATTCACTTAATTGGGCAATAACTGCTTCAATAATAGCAAAAAGAATTTTAAAATATTTTTTACATCGTGCATTAATAGTTTAATACTAACTTATATAAAAGTATCAATTATGTCTTAATAAATACAATTCAGGCTATCAGTTCCACCAAACCACCTTCATCAGAGGAAATCTCCAAGTGTCAAAAGCATTTGCGGGAACTGACTTTAAAAATGAAACGGGTGGTACTTCAGTGGATACCTGGCCACTGTGTCATTTTTGGGAACGAACAAGCAGATTGTCTAGCAAAAAGAGGCTCAAAACTACTTCAAACGAGACCCTCGTCACTGTCCCTCCATTCTATAAAACTTTATATCAAACAAATAATGACTAAAAACCCCAAGCTACAAATTCATGATGAGATCAGGTCAAAGCGTTGGAGAGCTGAAGATCTTTTAGCAATACCCAGCAGTCGCGACGGCATGCTGTCGCCCAGTTCCGACTTCTGACTGGCCATGACTGTCTAGCAGAACATCTCCATCGCATTAAAATATTTTCGAATCCTGGCTGCCCCGTATGTGGCTCAACAGACCCAATGAACAGAGACCACCTCCAACGATGTGCGGTACTTGACGGCGACTCGGAGACAGCGCTTTACTGGCGTGCGAGAGAACTCTTAAGGCAATGACTTCGGTCATCTGTGCATTTTCTGGACATTTATTCTTTTGTATTTTTTCCCCTTGTTATTTTTGTTATTATTACTATTTTTATTCTTCTTGTACTTGCCTTGCCATTGGAAATAAAAAAAATGTCTTAATAAATAACAATTTTAACAATTCATAATAAGGTTTAAACCTGCTATCATTCTTCTGAATTCGTCTTTCTTTTTATTAAAGCTACATTTCTTACACTAATAAAACTTAGTTTAGAAATCGGAAAGTAAATACCACAAGTTTTAACGATATTTTTTTATTTCTCATAAAAGCTCAGTGTATTTTCAATTGATTACGAAAACTTTTTCGGTTAAAATTTAAATCAAATACAACATCTTGGTTATACAGTAGAACCTCTTTAAGTCGAAAGTCGATAACTTGAAAAAAGTTTTTGTTCCCTTCCTTTCAAGCCCCAAAACCTCCATTACTCGAAATTTCAACCCTCTATATGTCGAAATAATTAGTCAATCCCCACAAGCCATTTTGGTATGTATTTTACCTCCGTAACTTGAAAAAAAAAGGATCTCTGTGTCTCGAACAATAGTAATGTTTGATTTTACAACATTTTTTTACACCATTTACAACTCTATCATTTAAAATTATTTCGGAATTATTTTTATTTTTTATTGTAGTACATAATATAACTTTTAAGTTGCAAGTAAACATGTTTATTACCTCTGTAACTTGAATTTTTATTTATTTTGCCTATCAAACCCAAAATAAGTTAGAAAGAACCAAAACCTCTACAAATATTCTAGTAGACCTTACAAAATCCGCGTAATTCGAAATCCTCCATAAGTCGCGAAATCCTCCATAATCCACATAAGTGATAACATTGGAAATATCTCAAAGGAAAATTATGATGGAATTTAGTTCATTAACAATTAATAAACTGACGGGTCAAAAATTTTCCATTACATAATCTGAGAGTTTTAGCACAATCTATTCAGATTATGATAAATACTATAACTATAAATTATTACAAAATTCCTTTTATTTTCAGAGATAAAAAAAGGCCCTCTATCCAAAATTTCAACCGTTTCTCTCGTTTATTAATTATTTTGCTAACGTCTTAATTTTGATTATAAAGAAAAACATAAAAAATATTTTAATTTTAATAAAAAATGTTAGCAAATTATAAAAATAATTAAAATATTTAATTTCATAATAATAATTACAAATTTTTATTATTTTATCGAAATTATACCATCTAGGGCCAATATAATATTTAATGACAACCGCCTACGATTAAGTAAGCGATAAATGTTAATAAATAAGCAAATAAATAAATAGATAAACTTTAAAAGGCATTGGAAGGTACCTTAACGAAACCACGTAATTTATGTTTTGAGGGCATCTTAAGTTTTCAAAGCCATTAGCATGAAAAAAAAAACTAATAATGTTGATCGCCATTGTTTTTTAATTGTATCAGTTTCTGTTTACAAACTAACGAGTTTGATACAAGGTAGCTCCATTGAACATTTTTAAATTTATGTCGAAGTGTATTGGGTCCAAAAAAGGCGAAGCTTTATTTTCTGCTCTAGTTATTTACCGGTAATTGAGGAAAGCGAAAAGATTTTTCTGGACTATAAGGAGATCCAAAGAAAACAACTGCCTCACAGAAAAATGGCTTTTCTAAAGACTGTTAAACAAGTACAGTCATTTTTATATATCTGTTACTGGTATAGGAGGTTCTCATCAAAATCTATGAAGTGGCAAGACCATTAAACGATCTCAGAAAGATAAAAAACATGTTGGAAATTGGGTTCAGAAAAAGAAAAACCATTTCAAGCACTAAAACAACTTTTAATTAGTCCACTTATATCCTTCAACAGAATGTTCCAACGAAACTTTATATTATTAGTACCAGTACCAGTAGTAATGCAGTGGGTGCTGTAATTTGGCAAGGCATTGGATCAGAACGTCCTATCGAGTGTGCTAGTTGATAATTCATAAATCTGAAAGATCTTATTCTACAACCGCACGAGAAGCACAAGCTGTAGTAAGTATAAGATAAGATGGACCTGAATAGTGGAGTGGCTAGCGCTCTGGCGCTCGGTACCACAGATTTCGGGTTCGAGTCCCGGCGGTTCCATGGATGTTTGTAGGGGTTCGGAATCCATTTTAAGCCGCAGGTCCGGGTCTCATATGACTGTAAGAGCGTCACGGAACCAAAGTCAGACTTCTACCTGCGGGTGCTCCATCAAAACAGAAGCTGCCCCTTTCCCTCCTTCCATGAGTAGATCACTCATGGGATGTCAGTCCCGCACTGCAGGACTTTGAGGATTAGTCACAACAATAAGATAAGATATATAGATACGTAGTTAAAGATATTTCATGGTTACATCGAAGGGTAAGAAATCACTGTCCTATCTGTTCATCAACCACTAAAATTATTGATGAGTATAAAACCTTTACTGGACGATAGCGAGATGGGCTTTAGAGGCTCGAACTTTAAATTTTAAAAAAGATTACCTTCCATGTAAAGTTAATGCAATAACCCCCATTTTATCTCGACTCTTTTATGAACACTCAGAAGAAACTCATAAAGTTTGTGCTGTATCCATAGATATGCCATCACATAGTTCAAAAGACATTTGAAATGAGCAGCTGAAAATTTTAAGATCATAGATTATTTGAAAGTATGGCGAAAGACGAAAAACTAACTAACTGTACTGAAAGGGTTACCTAATGAATCAAGGTGTTTTGTATAGTTATTTTTTTGATACCGAATTGGAAGAAGCTCAACGAGTTGTGCTGTGAGTTGTACAATAACGAGAAAAAGTTATAAAAAAGCACCATGATGTCCGAACAGTAGGCTATAATTTAATTGATGAAATATATAATATTCAAAGAAGTATTTTTGGATTAATACGAGAAAATTTATTAAAGAATATATTAGGAATTATACAGAATGTTGCAGGGGATCGTTAGATTAGATAGAAAACAGGGATCATATAGATTCTTGTAAACATCAATATATTCGTAACTATCGGAAACTATTGTTTTAGACCTTTTTGGATCTTTTCCTAAAACGAAATATTGAAACGGACGGATCTTCATCATAGAAGACTACTCCACCTAAGTAGGTAGAATTATTTGCTTTAGAAAACGCTAGTGCCAAAGTATGGGGCATTACATTAATCGAAGAAGTCTTTATGAAATATGGACTACCAAGAAGAGTCATTAATGACAAAAACTCTCAAGTTTGGGAGTGCAGCACTTCAAGAATTTTTTTTAACTTTTGATAATAAAACAATTTTTGATTAATGTCCATTATCCACAAGAATATACAGTTGCATGAAAAAACAAACAAACTTCAAACCTCGTCTGATAATTTTAGTGGTTTATGATCACACCACATGGAAGTTACTAACAATTCAACATGCCTTAAGCACTATTAAGTGAGATTCAACAGGACAAACAACAGCCTTCCTGCAGTTACACACTGTCGATGAGACTTCTCCCGATTTTCGAAGTGTTGTTGATAAGTACAATCTCATTTAAGAAATAACAGTTTATCTGAAGAAAATTGCCACTTTCATAAAAAAATATGAAAAATCTTGTACAAGAAAAGTAAGATAGGTTCATCACTAATAAGATTCGTAAATAACATTCTCAGTTTAAAACCGTCAATTTAGTTTGGGTTAATTTACATAAATGAATCTAGCTAAAAGTGGCAAAATTTCAAATGCTTTGGCTTGATGGATCATATATTCTTATGTTACAAAGGTCTCCTACATATGCACTATTACACCTTAATAAAATCCTTCCTCTCCCATAACAATGCCATATGTCTGTTCAAATTTTCTTATGTTTGTCCCTATTGTCGTACCAAGAACCTGATGCAAGATTAGCTGCACCAATCAAGAGACGATAAAGACCTAAAAAGTCGAATGACAAAAAGGAAAGCCTAAGCTTTAAACAGCCAGCAGTCCTGAACCATGTACTTGTGAAAGTATATCTCTTTCTCAAGAAACCAGACGTAATGCAACTGCCTTCCGAGGATTATTAGATGCAGGTTGAGAGGAAGTTTGAAACAAACGTCTCTGTCAGATAAGACGTAACCTTTCCTCACACTGACCGAACTCCGTACCTAATGAAGTGCTTACTATTGTGCCCAAAAAGTAAGATCAATTTTCAATTTAAAATTCCCAGGGTTAATGGAATTTAATTTTTTTTCTTTTTTAGGTTGCTAGCACTGTCCTTGACATCTGTGTGAAATTTCACCTCAAAATATTCATTAGTGTTTGATTATTATTATTTATTTTTGTGGCTTTGTGAGACGCTAAAACTGATTCCGGCGATTTTTGAAATGTCTGAATTAAATGAGCAAAGAACTTGCATTCATTTTTTTTTTGCGGAAACGTATAGAATATTGCAGAAGGCATTCGGGAGTATTCCTACACTGCGTAAAAAAAATAGAAGGACAGTATTTTTTTGCCAATTAATATCTCTTATTTTCTCCTAACTACCAGATATTTATGCACATTTAGTTTAATGACCCTTTTTTTCATTTTAGGCAAAAATTAAACATCTACCACTAATATTAATAATAAAATTAGTATAGATAATTTCCGATGCGTAAAAAAAGTAGAAGGACACTTGCTAATATATTTAATTTAGTGAGTTGTTCTTTAGTTAAATAGTGATTTTGTACTTTGTTTTATCCTTTTCTGTCAAAAAAATCTAATTTGTTTAAAAGTTACGCTGTTTCTCCGTTCTAAGAAATGCCTAAAGGAATACCTTTGAACGATTTTCAAAAAGGCCAAATTTCCGCATATCAAAATGATGGTAAGGGTGTCAGAGAGATCGCTTGATTGTTGCAGGTGAGCCCCAATACAGTTTCAAACTTTATCAGATATCCTTATAAAAATGGAAAGAAAAAGAAGACTGGTAGACCGAAAAAGATAACACCATGTGATGAAAGAAAACTTGTTCGTGTGCTTAAGAAGAACAAAGGAAGGGTTTCAAAGGCAAGAAATCAAGCAGGACTTAATCATGTGACAAAACAAACTGTTTACAACTATATTAAAAGATCTAAAAAATTCATTTTCAAAAAACGGAAACATCGTCCTAAGTGGACACAAGCTCACATTGATAACCGTTTAGCGTGGGCTAAGGAGCACATGTCCTGGACTACAGAATGGACTTCTGTGATATTTTCCGATGAAAAGAAATTTAACTTAGACGGTCCAGATGGATATCAGCACTACTGGCATTGTCTGGGGAATGAAGACGAATACTATTCAACACGACAAATGGGAGGAGGGAGTTTAATGGTTTGGTTGGCTGTTGGATACGGAGGAAGGACAAGTCTGGTTTTCTTAAATGGTACGCAAAAACATACAGACTACATTCAAGTGCTGAATTCCGAGCTTCTTCCTTATGGCTCTGACTTGGGGGGTGAAGAGTGGAAGTTTCACCAAGACGGAGCTTCCATTCACACCGCGACTGGAGTCAAAAATTGGTTCCTAACAAATAATGTGGATGATTTACCATAGCCAGCCAAAAGTCCAGACCTTAATATAGTGGAAAACATCTGGGCAATGCTAGTTCGTCGAGTTTATGCTGATGGAAGGCAATTTGATTCGCTAACTCAGCTTCGAGAAGCATTGAATGACTCGTGGGACAATTTTTGTCAAACAGAAGTTCAATCTCTCTATACAATTCACTTCAAACAGAATATTTGAAGTTATAAAGGCCAATGGAAAGAACATTCCTTATTAAAATCATTATTTTTTCATTCATTATAATGCTGTCCTTCTACTTTTTTTTACAAAGTTTCAAAAAAGAGAAACTATTTTTGTTGCCATTAATATTTTATGTTTGAATATCATAATACTGATGTTAAAATTGTATTTTTAAAATATTTGTAAAATGTTTCTAATAAAATTTTTTAGTAAAAATAAAATATTTTTCGGTTATTATTACAAAATCAAGTGTCCTTCTACTTTTTTTACGTAGTGTATATCGGAAAGAAACGTTTAGAAGTGGTATAAACATTTCAAAGAAGGTAAAGAACGCGCTGAAGACGAAGAGACCTCTGGTCGACCCTCAACCTCAACCGACGAAGCTCAAGTCGAAAAAAAATTAAAGATTTGGTTCTTACAAACCGTCGATTTACAATTAGAGACCTTGCTGATGATGTTGGAATTTCAAAAGGATCGTTTCGCGTTTGAGGCCCAATTCCATTTTGGGCCTCAAACGCGTCAAATCTCGATTGGTACCGAAAACACTGAATGCGCCAGCTCATACTGCATTGTTTCTTCGTGACATTTTCACCAAAAATGAAACCCATATCGTTCCCCAACCACCGTATTCACACTGTGCGACTTCTGGCTATTCCCTAAACTCAAAAGGCCATTGAGGGGACACCTTTTTGAGTCGACTGAAGAGCTTCAACGTGAATCGACTTGCGCTTTGAAGCTATCCTTGCCGATGACTTTTTAGTGCATTGCATTGATGATGGGAAAAAACTTTGGCATAAGTGCATTGTGTCCGGAGGGGATTACTTTGAAAGCGATGAAATAAATTTGGAAGAATAAATAACGAGTTTTTGAAAAAAAATTAATTAGTCTTACTTTTTAGAGGGGACAGTAGTACGTTTGTTGTGTTTCTCGTATCCAAAATGGATTGCTTATATCTGTCATGTTGCCTGTACCCAATAGGAAACGTCCTTCTGTCCCTGTAGCAAGAATCTTCGAACATAAGACCTATTACAGATTCTAATATTTCTCATTTAAAATGTAATTTCTTGCCTTTTAAAAATGTAAATAAAATCCGCCTAAAATTCTAACTCTGAAAATTTTTTCCCACTGCAATCGAATATTACAAACTAGTTTTAATAAAATATTTTCTGGGATTTTTCATGGAAATAAAATTTTTATCATGTTTTACAGATTTATGCTTTTGCATTTTATGTACTCTTCATTCATGCTTTTTACCTCCTATTCTTTAAACAATACGCAAATTATTTTCTTCTGATAATTAGTAGCAAAAGACTTTATTCAAAGTCTATAAGTTAAAGTAGCCAATGTAATCTTTTGAAGAATAAATAAGCCGAAACTAATTCTGTAAATTGATGAAATGTAACAAGTTACTCAAGTGGCAGGTATTATGCAAAGGGAAAATCGCAAGAATTGTTTTCTGTTTTAAAAGCTAATTAAGATATTAAACAAACTTGTAACAAAGTAATTCTTTAGCGGTGAAACATCAGCACTCCTACGCTTAATGTGATTATTTAAAGCCACAAATTACTCTCTTTAGGGCCAAACTTAATTAACATGCTTAAATAACCTTTTAACAAATTCTGGTGGTGCTTTCACCTCATAAAATGCCATTATTTGATTAATGCTAAGTGATTTAACATTTAAATATAACATTATTTTAAATCTCTACACACTTTGGAATGTTACTTTTCTGTCAACCGTTCCCAGTCATTTACAGATTTTCAATCTAAATAATAATTCAGGACTTTGTATTATCAACAAATAAAAATAAAATTTCTTTATTTCCCGTTGCTGTTTATTAAGATACAAATGTTTAATTAAAACATTGAACAATTAATATATATAAAAAATTTTTAAGTCAATTGCTACTGTCAACAAAGAAAATTTTTATTTTAGTTACTTTTTATTTATTCCAAAATTCATATCCTGCTGAATATCCTTATATAAGAGAAATTTTTTTCTTCCACATAAAACAAAATTAACTAATTAAATTTAATTAATGAATTAATATTTGAAACAAACTGTATTAACATCAAGTGTCATAAACTGCAAGTTCAAAAAAAATGTATTTGAACTTGAGTGGATGAATAAAAAGTATTTTATTAACGATTGAAAATTTGAGCAAGATATATATAGGGAGAGTGTGAATTAATAGTAGGAATTGAAACAAATAATATAAAAAAAAAATTTAAATCAATTCCTACTTTTTTTCTCTATATTGCAGAAAGTCCTTTATAAATAATTTTCATTCATTTTTTTAAGTTTATCTGGCGCCATCTGTTGGTAGATATATCCAACTTAAATCTACAAAAGCCTGAAATTAATTGATTAAATTTAATTAATGAATTAATATTTGATAAAATTGTATTAACATCAAGTGTCATCCACTACAAGTTAAAAAAAATTAATTTGAACTTGAGTGGATGAATAAAAAGTATTTTATTAACGACTGAAAATTTGAACAAGATATATATACAGGGAGAGTGTGAACTAATATTAGGAATTGAAAAAAATAGGGCAACATGTAAAGAGGTGATAAAAATCAAATTGGTAGAAAACGAAGATGAAATGTCAATCAATTGTCAGGGGGATATGTATTTATAAATAGTTTTTGTGTACTGGTAATTCTTGTATATTTCATGTGCTGTAGTTATATATTTTATGTATGTCTATTTGAATGATTTGTATTTGAAAGTCTCAAGTCCTCTCCGGATGTGAGCAGCTTCTGATCAATGAATGACTATTTCCGACTTAAATCCATTACCACAATGGGAATATACATATATGATGTCTTTGTGCGTTGTCGAAACTTCAAAGTGCGGGTGGTCAGGTCTGAGTATTGAATTACTGGCTGAGTAGACGACTAGGGGGGTGTAACATAGGTAAATATCTGTGATCGCTTATTTAAAAAGGGGGTGTGTTTTCCGAAAGGAAATTGAATATTTTGGAGGTGGTGAAATGATAAACCATGCGAACACAGATGTTTTGGTAGAAATCGCTTATGCAGGAGAAATCGTTCCCTGACCACTAAGAGATCTAGCAGCCTTTTTCTATCAGATTAAGTATCGATATTACCTCCCCCTCCCCCACCACCAATGGAAAAACTTATAGGCTCTTGGGCGGATGTTAAGAAGAAAATACAGCCAATAATGGAAGAAGGGCGTGATATCTTGAAAAAAAAAGGGGATGATGTAATTGAATAAGGAGGTTTGGTTTGGTTTGTCTACGATCATTTTAGGCACACTTTGGTCTAATTAGACCGAGACCTACAGTTTAATGTGAATTCCTAACCACTAACAATCCCCGCCATGATTCGAACATGAAACCAAAGTACCAAAGGCCAGAGCGCTAGCCAATTGACCATCAGGCAGCTGAATAAGGAAGAGAGAGACCCAAAGTCAGGACTGGATTAGGAAGTAAGAGAGAAAAGACAGATGAAAGTGGCAAATTAATTGGAAGGCGGAACGAGATCTCAACGTTTGTTCACATTCCGAAGAGCGTAAAATTATACTGCAGAGTGAGGTTAATTTACCACTTCGAGAAAAATAATAACAAGAGATCCGGAATGGTTACGGAGTAACCGTGATTTCTTATGGAAGCAGTGTGTTGACAGACGATAGATGTGGTAGCTGTAGATTCAACAGCTGAAGTTTAACCCGAATGAGGATTCAGACAGCAAGATAGCAGAAATCCCTGCTGCTGAATAGCCCGAAGTTGCAACGTGTTCAATCGTGAGCGTAAGTGGCTATTATTTAAAATACACTTTCTTTTGGAAGTCCCGTTAGGCCAACTGTTTCGGCATTTGTGTTCATACAGAAGCAGTTTGCTTAATGTTAGTTATTAGTCTTCAAATCTATTACATCCAAACATATTACCTCGTAATCTATTACTTACATTACTGATCTTCCGATATTATTAATTGTAGTTGTACGGTAGCATTTGATGTGGGCTGTAACAATACTGACCTTTGACTATATTAACTTCGTACTGGAGATTAATTTTTATGAAGTATCTAGACAGTTATAACTATTCCATTTGTTTTAGGGGAATGACTTTTATTAATTGAATACTACTCTGAGTCGAAGTGCTGTTCTTATGAGCAACTTCTTACCAGCACTTATTTGCTTACATTGTACATATATCTGTAACGTCGTATATCTGTATCTATATCTGTAACGTCTTTGTGTATGTTTATATATGTTCGTGTTTTTGTAAATACATATCATGCAGCTGCAGTACACAAAAAACATCTTGCGCATCGTAATAGGTCCAGATTAAACTGTGTAATATTTTCATCCATATTCAAGCATTTATCTTTACCCATTCCAATACATGGATACTCATATAGACATACATATTCAGATGCACACATGCATATACGCCTTCATAAACGTAATTGTGTGCACGTACTCGCATAGAAATGAAACGGCTTTTCAGAAGGATGGATTTGAAATTCGAAAAGAATTGAATTTGCAAAAGGGTGAAATTGGACTGTGAAACCAGTATGAGCGAAAGAAAATTCATAAATCTAGTAGAACAACTTTTTTGGATGTTCCATGGAGACTGTTAAAAGCCATTGTATATGCAAGTATGCAAACTTAGAACATTTCTAAGTGACAATTTTGCCTCTAAAAATGTTACTTGCTGAAATATAATTTAATTATTTTTAAAATCATGAAAATGAATTTTAACTATCGATCAGTGTAAAATATGATCTATGACAATAATCAGCATTTATTTAGCATAATTTCATGTTGTTGTCACTAGTATTATTTTTATGTTATAACACTAAAAATGAGAAGATAAAATTCCAGATTATGATAAATTTCTGAGTTTCACAGAATTTTTAAACTGTGGAATTAAAATTAATTTAAAGGTGGAATTTTATTTATAAATTTTGAGTAATATTTTCTGTTATTTCCAGTATAAATCGCTGAAGTTCATATTATTTAACCAACATATTAATTTATAATTTGTTTCTAAAATAACATGTGTGTTAAAAATTATATAAATATTAATCTTTACAGAAATCCTTTTAAAATTAAGATTAATTTGCAAGAAAAAATTTTGTCTGTTGGATGATCATTTATTACAATATCCCACAATAAATGAAAATCTTATAAGGTGTTCAGCATTGAACATATTACAAGTAAAGAAAAGATAAAATCCTTACGAATAAAGTCCTGCCTGAAATTTGGCTAGTTTGTCAAAACCATTAAAGCTCAAATTACATCAAATGATACGCCTTATTTGTGGAAAAATAGATAAAGAACAAGTAAAATAAAAAAAAATTTTAAAGTCAGTTCCTATTTTTTTTTCACTATATTGCAGAAAAGTCCTTGACAAATAAAGTTGAAATTTTCCTCTTACAACTGGCGCCATCTATTATTAGATATATGCAACTTAAATGTAAAAAAAACTAAATTTAATTAAATTTAATTAATGAATTAATATTTGAAAAAACTGTATTAACATCCAGTGTCATCCACTACAAGTTCAAAAAATGTATTTGAACTTGAGTGGAGGAATAGAAAGTATTTTATTAACGATTGAAAATTTGAACAAGATATATATAGGGAGAGTGTGAGCTAATAGAAGGAATTGAAAAAATAGAAACAAATAGAAAGATATGCAAAAATTTGTAAATTTATGAAAATATCTTCTATACATGTATATTTATATAGAATACATAGAAAATATATTTTCTTTTACAAAAATGTAAATAATTTTTTTTTTTTTGTGACACACTTTTACCTTTTCAACGATACAACTATCCCACTAATAGCCATTAAATTCAAAATTATTAACACATTTTTTACCGGTTTTATCTCAAAAGCAATTTTTTTCATTTGAAACGACTTACAAAAAATGGAAGCAAATAGAAAGATATTTGCAGCGACTGAATATATGCTTTTCTTATTTTTGTTTCTAGTATGCCACATTGAAGATCGTTAATGGAATACCAGCTGTTTATTGTCAGTATACTTCCTTCCGAAAATCATGAAAATAATATGCCTCTGCCTTCCGGATAATATAAATTTATTCAACGGAAATTGTCTTTTTTTCTCTTTTCCGTTGAAGCGTTATATAATTTTTTTAAAAACAGTTTTTATCTCATTTTCATGGCCCATTTAATAAAACAGACCTTATTTCTATTGTCACTGTTTTGTAAAATAATTTGGAAGAGTTCGGCATTTAAATGGTTTTTTATTTTAATTTATTGCGCAAATTTTATCTGTCGTAATCTGTATTTAAATTCAGAATTTTTATGTTAAATGTTTTTTTTATTTGATTGAAATTTATTATTTTAATTTCATCATAAGAAATTTGGTAGGATGTAATAAACACAATTTTACATTGAGATAATATTTCATGTATTTTTCTAATTTTGTAGAATCAATAACATGTAGGAGGAGAAAATTAAGTTTGCATATTACACACAAAACCCCTTAGATTTGCAATAGTACGATTTCTTTATACAGAGCTCAAACTGTTTCAACAAAATAATATGGGTGTTTATACCAATCAATGCAATCATCATAAGAAATTTGGAAATTGGATGTAATAAACACGTTTTTGCATTGAGATAATATTTCCTGTATTCTCTTATCTCGGAGAATTAATACGCAGAAAAAGATAATTCAGTTTTTATATTACACAAAAAAACCCTTTGATTTTCAATAGAATACATTTAAGATTATATATATACAGGGCCCAAACTGCTTTAGCAAAATAATAGGGGTGGTACTACCAATCAATGCAATCATAAGAAATTTGGAAATTGGATGTAATAAACACGTTTTTGCATTGAGATAATATTTCCTGTATTCTCTTATCTCGGAGAATTAATACGCAGAAAAAGATAATTCAGTTTGTATATTACACAAAAAAACCCTTTGATTTTCAATAGAATACATTTAAGATTATATATATACAGGGCCCAAACTGTTTTAGCAAAATAATATGGGTGGTACTACCAATCAATGCAATCATAAGAAATTTGGAAATTGGATGTAATAAACACAGTTTCACATTGAGATAAAATTTCATGTATTCTCTCTTATCTCGGAGAAAAAGATAATTCAGTTTGTATATTACACAAAAAACCCCTTTGATTTGCAATAGAATACATACACGATTGCATATATACAGGGCTCAAACTGCTTTAACAAAATAATATGGGTGGTAGCATCAATCAATGCAAACTATATTTAACATGGAACCTAAAATTCCATTCCATTCTGAATCCGGAGTAGTAGCACATCTTTAAAACATATCCGCTAAATATTTATTGAACGGAAAATTTGACTGTTATTGCAGAAGTAACTAATTGACAAGCAGATTAAAGCAGCTTTGGAGCTGTAACTAATTGACATGCAGTCAAAGACAAGCAGAATAGGTATTATTCCTCATTTAAATGCTTCAGATTAGTGCAGTATCAAATGAAATTATTGAACAAGACTCCTGTGAACTCCATAGAAAATATCTTGGCGAGAATTATTGTAGCAACAGGCAGGATTAATATGACATCAAGTGTATTCAAGTAGTTGTACCATTCTTTCATTTGGCGATATAAATTGGCGAACGACAACATTAGGCACCACCACTTGGAACACCTACATTGAATCTGTCACGAAACTAAATAAATGTAATTGTGAATTTATGATTTTCTAATTTTGAAAGTTCAATTTAAACATCTAATTTTGAACTTTTCTGAAAATGAGAATATATTAGTAAAATCAGAATATAATTATCATACCTTAATTTTCCCATAGTAAATAGATTAATAGTATGTTTAAATATTCTATTTTTATGACAGTATCAGCCAAAAATGTTTTCTTAAGCATGATCGCGTGCAATAAAACAAATTTTTTTATTACGAGATAAACCATAATGTCATTTAATTTATCATTAAAATTCAATACCAATTCTAGGATTCATAAAAATTAATAAAAATTCCAAAGCCAACTATCAGAATTTATAAGTACTAAATAATTCGTTCTAAATAAAAACATTCCTTTTAAATTTAGCTTTTTAATTCATCGTAATGTTTAAAATAAGAAATTTAAATGATTATTATAAATAAGAATACAAAAATTATTTTACAATTTCAATTTCATATCACTTACAATTAAATGGAAAATTTATCAATAACTTGCAAAAATAAAATTTAAACACATCTAAAGTTTTAAACATACTTAAATTATATATTTTTAAACCTCGAAATGCAAAATATCTATGTTTAGAATAAAAATCGATTCTATTTTATATTTTGTGAGAATAAGTATGACTTGATTCTTATCACAAATAAGATTGTCTTAAAGAAAAATAAATGGGCACAAATGAAAAAAAAAGTACCCCGAACTATTACTTTATCAAAACTTCTAAAATTATTCTAAGATAAAATCACTTTACCTCATTATAATAGAGAATTTTCAGCATTATTTTAAAATCCTAAAATGTTTTCAATTTATGATCAAATCTATTTACGAATGAGTTCAGAACAAAAGTATTAACATCAATCACAGCTTCTTATGCCATTAATAGTTTACTCAAAGATTTCCCAAAAGCGAAAACTCATAACTCTTAAATAAAAAAGGAAAAATATTTTAAATATTTTATCAATATTTTAAAACTGCTTGAACATAAAGAAGTACATAAAGAATGTACACAAACAACACTTGCAAAGAAATGGAAAAAAGACGAAGATAAGCCTATTTGATGAAAGAAGGACAATAATATAAAAACTGTTGAACGTAAAATCTTTCTCGAAAAATAAACATAATCCCCGAAATATTGAATGGTGAACTGGAGTAAGAAATCAATTTCCTTTGTGAATCTCTTAGGAAAATGAATGGTAAGATCTTTTCTATGCGGCGTGAGAGTTTTCGAATCGTAAACCTTTTATACGTTTCAAAGTATGTGTTATGAAATCCCCTGTTTTTCACTGTTCGCCTAATAAAATGGGACTTTAACTATAAGCATATGCATTATTTAAAGAGATAATCTGCACTTTATACATTTCGGATTTCAGAATCAAATTTTTGTAAATGGAACGTTTAAATCAGTTTTTATCTTTCGCATATAAACGAATCATTGTTAAGAACTATCAAAAATAATTAGTAAGCATTAAATTGCCACCTTATAAAAATCATCTATCTTTGTCATTTTCATTTGTATATCGATTAATAAGCATAAGCATAAGCATGATTACGTACCATCAAAACAAATTTTTTATTACGAGATAACCATTGATAATGCATCATTAAAATTCAATACAAATTCTATAATTCTCAAAAATTAACAAAATTCAAAGCCAACTATTGGAATTCATAAGTACTTAATACTTCGCTAGTTTCACGGGTAAACAATTTAAAAACATTCCTTCTAAACTTATCTTTTTAATTCATCTTAATGATTAAAATAAACATTTAAATAATTATTATAAATAGGAATGCAAAAATTATTTTACAATTTTAATTTCACATCATTTACAGTCAAAAGGAAAATTTAAGTAATAAAATCTGTTAAATAGCTGTTAAAATAAATTCTAAAAGTTTAATACTTGAATTATATATTTTTAAATCTCGATATGCAAGATATCTATATTTAGAATAAAAATGGATTCTATTTTATTTTTTAAATCATGTGAGAATTAGTATGGCTTGATTCTTATCACAAATAAGTTTTAATAAACAAAAATAAACGGGCAAAAATGAAAAAAAGTCCCCGAATCATTATTTTATCAAAACTTCTAAAACTATTCTACGAAGAATCACTTTACCTTATTATAATAGAGATATTTCAGCATTATTTTAAAATCCCAAAATGTTTTCAATTTATGATCAAATCTGTTTACGAATGAGTTCAGAACAAAAGTATTAACATCAATCACAGCTTCTTATGCCATTATTAGTTTACTCAAAGATTTCCAAAAGCGAAAACTCGTAATTCATAAATAAAAAAAAAGGAAAAAACTTTCGCATTTTATTTTAAAACTGCTTGAACACTAAAGTACATAAAGAATTTGGAACGAAAAGTACACATAACGAAGATAAGCCTATTTGATGAAAGAAGGACAATGATATAAAAACTGTTGAGCGTAAAATCTTTCTCTAAAAATAAACATAATCCCCGAAATATTGAATGGTGAGTTGGAATGAGAAATCAATTTTCTTTGTGAATCTCTTTAGGAAAATGAATGGTAAGATCTTTTCTATGCGGCACGAGAGTTTTCGAATCGTAAACCTTTTATACCTTTCAAAGTATGTATTATAAAATCCCCTGTTTTTCATGCTTCGCCTAATAAAATGTGACTTTAACTATAAGCATATACTACATTATTTAAAGAGATAATCTGCACTTAAAATTCCGGATTTGGGAATCAAATTTTTGTAAACGGAACGTTTAAATCAGTTTTTATCTTTCGCATATAAACGAATCGTTGCCAAGAATTGTCAAAAATAATTAGTACACATTAAACTGCCAACTTATAAAAATTATATATCTTTGTCTTTTTTCATTTGTAAATCGATTAATATTATGTTTAAATATTATTCTATATTTATGACAGTAACAGCAAAAATGTTTCATAAGCAAGATCACATACAACTAAAAAATTTTTTTATTACGAGATAAACCATCATTTCATTTAATTTATCATTAAAATTCAATACAAATTCTAGAATTCACAAAAATTAAGAAAATTCAAAGCCAACTAAAGGAATTTATAAGTACTTAATGATTCGCTAATTTGCGCAGATTATCAATTTATAAAAATTCCTTTTAAATTTAGCTTTTTATTTCATTTTAATGATTAAAATAAGCATTTAAAAGATTATTATAAATGAGAATACACAAATTATTTTACAAATTTAATTTCATATCACTTACAAATAAATGTAAAATTTAGCAATAACTTGCAAAAATAAAATTTAAACACACCTAAAGGTTTAAACGTACTTAAATTATATATTTTTAAATCTCGAAATGCAAGATATTTATATTTAGAATAAAAATCGTCGATTCTATTTTATGTCTTAAATCTTGTGAGAATTAGTATGGCTTGATTCTTATCACAAATAAGTTCATCATAAACAAAAATAAATGTTCACAAATGAAAAACGATTTCCCAGAATCATTATTTTATCAAAACTTCTAAATTTATTCTAAGAATCATCACTTCGCCTTGTTATAATATTGAGATTTTTCAGCATTATTTTAAAATCCTAAAATATTTTCAATTTATGATCAAATCTGTTTACGAATGATTTCAGAACAAAAGTATTAACATCAATCACAGCTTTTCTTGCCATTATTAGTTTACTCAAAGATTTCCAAAAGCGAAAACTCGTAACACGTAAATAAAAAAAAAAGGAAAAACTTCCGCATAAAAGTTTAAAAAGAATATTTTAAAACTGCTTGAACACAAAAGTACATAAAGAACGTACGCAACGCTTGGGACGAAAAGTACACATAACGAAGATAAGCCTATTTGATGAAAGAAGGACAATGATATAAAAACTGTCGATCGTAAAAACCTTTCTCTAAAAATAAACATAATCCACGAAATATGTATGGTGAGTTGGAGTAAGAAATCAATTTTCTTTGCGAATTCTTTAGGAAAATGAATGGTAAGATCTTTTCTATGTGGCGCGAGAGTTTTCGAATCGTAAACCTTTTTCACCTTTCAAAGCATGTATTATGAAATCCCCTTGTTGTTCAAAAGAGATAATCGCCTAATAAAATATGACTTTAACTATAAGCATATACTACATTATTTAAAGAGATAATCTGCACTTAAAATACCGGATTTGAGAATCTAATTTGTGTAAATGGAACGTTTAAATCAGTTCTTATCTTTCGCATATAAAGCGCCAGACACCTGGCCATTCAGAATTTGTTGTCAAGAATTGTCAGAAATAATTAGTACACATTAAATTGCCAACTTATAAAAATTATATATCTTTGTCTTTTTTCATTTGTAAATCGATGAATATTATTTTTAAATATTATTCTATATTTATGACAGTAACAGCAAAAATGTTTCATAAGCAAGATCACGTACAACAAAAAAATTTTTTTATTACGAGATAAACCATCATTTCATTTAATTTATCATTAAAATTCAATACAAATTGTAGAATTTATAAAAATTGAAAGCCTTGGAATTTATGAGTACTTGATAATTCGCTAGTTTCATGGATTATCAATTTATAAACATTCCTTTTAAATTTAGCTTTTTAATTCATTTTCGTGATTAAAATAAACATTTAAATGATTATTGTAAATAAGAATGCAAACAAAATATTACAACTTTAATTTCACATGACTTATAGTTAAATGGAGAATTACAATTTCACAATAGCTTTAAAAACTTTTTTTTAAATACATCTAAAGGTTTAAACATACTTAAATATATTTTTAAACTTCGAAATGCAAGATATTTATATTTAGAATAAAAATCGATTCTATTTTACGTTTTAAACTTTGTGAGAATTAGTATGGCTTGATTCTTATCACAAATAAGTATGCCATAAACAAAAATAAATGTTCACAAATGAAAACAAAAGTTCCTCGAATCATTATTTTATCAAAACTCCTAAAATTATCACTTCAAAATAGAAGCATCACTTCACCTTGTTATAATATTGAGATTTTTCAGCATTATTTTAAAATCCTAAAATGCTTTCAATTTGTGATCAAATCTGTTTACGAATGAGTTCAGAACAAAAGTATTAACATCAATCTTAGCTTTTTATGCCGTTATTAGTTTACTCAATGATTTCTCAAAGCGAAACTCTGAAATAGAAAAGGAAAAACTTTCGCATAAAAGTTTGAAGCGAATATTTAAAAACTGCTTGAACACAAAAGTACATGAAGAATGTGTTCACAATATTTGGAACGAAAAGTACACATAACGCAGATAAGCCTATTTGATGAAAGAAGGACAATGATATAAGAACTGTTGAGCGTAAAATCTTTCTCTAAAAATAAACATAATCCCCGAAATATTGAATAATAAGTTGGAGTAAGAAATCAATTTTCTTTGCGAATCTCTTTAGGAAAATGAATGGCAAGATCTTTTTTATGCGGCACTAGAGTTTTCGAATCGTAAACCTTTTATACGTTTTGAAGTATGCGTTATAAAATCCCCTGTTTTTCACGCTTCGCCTGATAAAATGTGACTTTAAATCTAAGCATATACATTATTTAAAGAGATAATCTGCACTTTAAAATACCGGATTTGAGAACTAATTTTTGTAAATGGAACGTTTAAATCAGGTCTTATCTTTCGCATATAAACGAATCGTTGTCAAGAACTGTCAGAAATAATTAGTACAAATTAAATTGCTACCTTATAAAAATCATCCATCTTTGGCATTGGTGTTATTCACAAAAAAATCGGAAATATTTTATTTATTATACATAATTCATTATTGCATTATGTATAATAAATAAAATATTTCCAATTTTTTTGTGAATTATTCTATTTGTTAAACTATTTAGGTAATGATACAGTCCATTTTTAATTCCAAAGATTTTATATCTGAAATGTTTTGTTTTAATTTCTAGAATTAATTCTATTATATTCCGAGTGTCTAGCACTCTAGCTCACTGGGACACAGGCGTCCCGATCGCTAATTGGTTATTTCTCAGGCCTTTGGTAACACAGGCTTCAAGTTGGAATCCCGGCTGTGCAATGAATGTTTGAAGTGGTTCAGAATCCCCGTTAAACTGTAGGTCCCGGTCTAATTTGCCTAAAATGTGCACAAAATGGCCGTAGAGCGACAAACCAAATCGAACCACAATCTTCGTGTTCGGGTCCCGGCGTTGTCATGGATGTGATTGTGATTCGGAATCCACCTTAAACAGGTGGTCATGGTCTAATAGGAATGTAGAAAGTTGGGCTTAGGGCTTAAATAATCCCCTCCTCTCTCGAAATCTGCCAGGAGGCAGACAGTCTTGGCACACCATGGGGCTGTTGCGCCCAAAGAAGAAGAAGAATCCTATTCTATTATAAAATTCTGCTTTATATCAAGGTGAATTCTTTATTTATTTGAAATAACTAAACTAACAAAATTCAGCTAAACAATTATTATTGTTTATGCATTATTATTTATAATATTGTATTATTATTATAAAACAGGAGATTAGTATTGCAGTATTATATTTTTACCCACATTCCTTTTTTAACGTTGCACCTGGAGGAATCAATTTTACACCTGACTTACATTCTGTGTAAATTAGCTCTGATGTTTATCAGTATGTTACATGTAATAAGTGAATTTTATAAAGTCAAACACAACATCAAATTTATTTCCCAAACAATATCCACTAATCACCTTATATACGATTTCAACTACTATATCACATTACAATGAATAACTCTTCTTTATAATTTAAATAAATTATGGAAGTGATACTACTAGTACTACATTTCAATATCTTATAGTGCCTAGAACTGAAATGCTTCTTACAGTTTGGGAATGATGTGGATGAATTCGCGTATACTCACAATGGCTCTGATAAGAATATAAGGAGTTCAACAAAATCGGGTGATTTGGAAAAGGAACGGAATTAACAACAACTGCTTGATTAAGGCATTTTGTGTGTACAAAAGCGTTTTTTTACTATTGTGCAATCTTACAATGTCCATCTACTATTATTGCTCTCACCCCATTAATTTCAATTGTTTTGATACAATAAAAACTAAATTCCTGTACTTGCGCAATGTCTATGTTTAGAGTACAGAGATTTCAACAATATCAGGAGATTTAAAAAAGGAATTGAATTAATTTTAACAGAGCGTCATTGTTGCATTTTGCATGTACAAAATCTTTTTTCTTACTGCTGTTCAGGCTTGTTGTGTCCGCTTACTATTATTGGTCTAACATTAATTTTAAATGATTTGATTAAAAGTGGAAAATGCCATTAATGTTACCTGTTGGCCATTTCATAGACCGTTTTATCATATTGAAAAAGGAAGAGATTTGTTTTAAGTAATTTGTTTTGTAAATTCTTTTCTTTCACAATCTTTATATTTTCTGTAAAGTAATTTTCTTGTCGATCCAGTTTCAGCTACAGAACGCTAAAACTGAACCAAAGTTAGCTATATCTACCTTGCATAAACATTTAAAAAATGTCTTTTAACGTTGTCATTTTTTTACAGTACTGTTTCATATTATTAGTTATTAATATTATTTTCAATAATGTATTTTTTTTGGAAATGCAAAACATGAATATTAGAAGTTTGTATAATCTTCTTACTAAACATATTCAAAATACATACAGTAACCAATTTTACAAACCTCACCAATACCACGTAACTATGTTCCATTACTTTGATTCCATTTTATTTACATTTCAAGATTTTTCAAGTACTATCTCTTAATGTATGAGAACGACTGAATAGATCTCATAACAGGCTACCAAACAGTATAAATCTTTCAAGTATTTTTTCTCCAGACAGTAATAAAAAGCGAAAATAAAGCTGATACCACCTGAGGAACCATTTGAGAATAAAGATTAATGGTTTTCAAGTCTGCCTCAGCAGTCGATAAAAACATTATTGCCGTTTCAATCTCTTACATTCTGTATAGTACTGGATACTTTTGTGGAATTCATTACCCTTTTAGTGAAAGTGAGACGCTGTTATAAAAGATTTGCCTGAAATGCAGACAGAGATTTTGTGTTGCATGCAAACGTAACATGTCTTCTCTTTTTTTATAGGTAAAACAGTATGTATTCAATACATTTTTTTCAAAATGGTAAAGAAAATGTGTAGTCGATTTTGAAAAGGATGAAGAGGAAGATTTAACTTTTCAGATCAATGGATTTTATGACATTTCAGGGTGTAGTTTTAAGCTTGCAATTGTTATTAAGTTATTTTATTGAAGAAATATTATAGTAAGAAGTATTAGTATATTAGATGTATTTTACCAAAATAACTTTTTTGGAAAATATATATTCATGAATTTGTATTTTCAAGTGCTTTACAAAAGTAAGATCCCAATGAGAAATTTCATATGTCATTTTATTTTTTCTTTCAGCTACACCCTGTGGTCTAAAAAGACATACACCCATTTTTATTAAGTATATTAAACGACGAACATTAATATGTTAATAACTGTGATATAATGTTGTTTTTGAATGCTAGGCATTTGAAATGTTTGATGACATTCTTCACTAGATATGTAATCGATACAGCTTTAACAGTGATTCATCACAGAGTGTCCTGCTACACTGCGATACTATTTACTATGGGAAAATATCAAAAATAAACATCTCCAGTACTGAATCCTAAGAGTTTGCATCGCTCTCCCTTGCTCTTCCACCTCAATCGAAGGATTTGCCAGCCTATATAACAAGTGGGCTGAAATATTCGTAAGATGACACATAGATGGCGCTACTAGTATTAAATCCATATGATTTTTGTTAGCCCTAACCTTCAAAAGACACGTGTATAAATTTGTCAGCTGTTGCACTATTGGTATGTGAGTTATAGCATTTTTAGTGAAGCAACTTTTACTAGCTTGAAAAAATGGACAAAAAGGAATTTCGTGTGTTAATAAAGCATTGCTTTTTGGCGAAAAAAATACTATTGAAGCCAAGGCTTGGTTTGACAAACATTATTCGGACTTTGCACCAGGAAAATCAACCGTAGAGAAGTGGTTTGCTAAATTTAAAAGAGGCGAAATGAGCACCGAGGACGATGCACGCAGTGGACGCCCCAAAGAGGCTGTTACCGACGAAAACATCAAAAAAGTCCACAAAATAATTTCTGATAACCGTAAAGTGAAGTTGATTGAGATAGCTGAGACCCTAAAGATATCAAAAGAATATGTTGGACATATCGTGAATGAATATTTGGATATGCGAAAGCTCTGTTCAAAGTGGGTGGCGCGCAGAGCTCACCATCAACCAAAAACAACAACGAATTGATGATTCTAAGCAGTGTTTGGAGCTGTTCAATCGTAATAAACCCGAATTTTTGCGTCGATGTGTGACAATGGATGAAACATGGCTGCATCATTTCACACCGGAGTCCAATCGACAGTCAGCCAAGTGGACTACACGTGATGAACACTAAAAATGCTATAACTCATATACTAATAGTGCAACAGCTGCCAAATTTATACACGTGTCTTTTGAAGGTTAGAGCTAACTAAAAATCATATGGATTTAATATTAGTAGCGCCATCTATGTGTCAGCCTATGAATGTTTCAGCCCACCTGTTATATTCTTATATCCATCCCTGAACCAAACAGAATTTCGAATCAGCTGGTTTCGAACTAGGTACCCTCATTCGGAATTATTAACTGCATTATTCATAACTGCATTATTATATTGCTTTTACAATTGGAAAACCAAGCATTACACACGAATTTTTAAATTTAAAAAAGTTGAAATTCTGAATAGTATTGTTACAAAAACTAATCGTAACATTTCTTTGCACTCATTATGTATTTTAATAAGCGTAATTAATTAAAAACTAAACTACGAAGTTATATTTTATTAAATACTTTATATTTTAGTACTCATTCAGGTGAAAATTATACTCAAGCTAAATAAATGTGCTTCGTGAATACGTTCACACCCATAGCTAACAAGAGAGTTGATGTGGGGTTTCTCTACGCACAGTGACAGACGGGACATAGTGGGAGAGATTTAATGAGAGGTTCTGGTATTTTTTAAATGCTATATGCGAAAACTATGCAAGTATCCTCGAAAGTTATGTAGGAGGACATTACTCCCACAAGTTTTAAGTAATTTAACTGCTACAATTGTTAATATGTAGGTTGGATTTTCTGGGCTAAGTTTAAAACAATGTCAATATTCTCATATTAAAATATTTTTAAATTTGAATTGCTGATATTCTTCTCAATATGTATTCCACTGATATCGAAGTTCTACAAAACCAACACTTAATTTTGTAAAAATCAATATAACTTTTGCTACAACTTTTTATGCTACAGCAAAATATGGAATAAGATAATTGCTTTCAGTGTTAATTAATTAAATTAATTTGAAGCGATAATTAAATAATCTTAAAAGTTTATAGCGCGTAAATTGAGTGAATTTGACAGTGTGAAGCGAAATGCCAGTAATTCAATTAACTAATTTGAATTATTGGCACAGACAACTAAACCAAACACTTTGCTTTTGATATCGAATAACTTATTTATCCGATGATGAGATACAACACAAGACTTTTATGTGCAAGGGAGTCTATACGCTAAAATTACGTTAATGACGCGAAACAAATTGGTTTATTTCCTAGTGTGAATACATTAATTGCTTTCCAAAGTGTTGTCCCCAAAGTGAAGATATTCTAATTCACAAAGGACAGGTTTAACAAGGACGGAACAATGAATCATTGGTCTTTGTAGGAAGAAGATCATTATTTGCTTCAAATACACTGAAGTTTAGAATTCCCAAGTGCATACGCATATATACACACATAGTAATTCTGTGTATATTAAGTTTATACATGTATAATATCACGTGTATATTTATAAGTGTATACTGCTTTATCCAAAAAGTAAGACTAATTTTCAATTTAAAATTCCCGAGGCTTACAGAATTTCAATATTTTCTTTTTTTTGGATTATTGGCACTGTCCTTGACATCTGTGTAAAATTTTACGTCAAAATATTCATCAGTATTTGAGTTACGCTTGGCTTTGTGAGACGCTAAAATTTATTCCGGTGATTTTTGAAATGTCTGAATTAATTGAGTAAAGAACTTGCATTCAGCTTTGCTTGCAGAAACGTATAGAATGTTCCAGAAGGTATTCGGTGAGCATTCCTGTATCGGAAAGAAATGTTTAGAAGTGGCATAAACAATTCAAAGAAGGCAGAGAACGCGTTGAAGACGAAGAGCCCTCTGGTCTAACATCAACCTCAACCGACGAAGTTCATGTCCAAAAAATTAAATATTTGGTGCTTGCAAACAGTCGATTTACAATTTGAAACCTTGCTGATGATGTTAGAATTTCAAAAGGATCGGTCAAATCCATTTTGGGCCTCAAACGCGTCAAATCTCGATTGGTACCGAAAACACCGAATGCGCCAGCTCACACTTCATTGATTCTTCGTGACTTTTTCGCCAAAACTGAAACCTATATCGTTCCACAACTACCGTATTTTAATTATGGCTATTCCCTAAACTCAAAAGACCACTTCAGTGACACCGTTTTGAGTTGATTGAAGAGAATCAACATGAATCGCCGAGCGCTTTGAAGGCCATCCCTGCCGATGACTTTTTAGCATGCATTGAGGATTGGAAAAAAAGTTGGTATAAGTGCATTGCGTCCGGAGGGGATTACTTTGAAGGCGATGAAATAAATTTGAAAGAATAAATAAAGAGTTTTCGAAAAAAAAAATGGTCTTACTTTTTGAGCACAGTAGTATACATAATATCACCTATATATATAAAAAATATATGAACGTGAATACACGTGTAAATATCACATATCACATATATACATGCTCTGATTACGTTTGTTGATGGATCTATATCTTTCGGTAAAGAAAACTAAACGTAAGAAAGAACATATTTTGCAATGTACTTCTGCTTAACCCACTGCTGCATTGTTAAACCATTTACTGATTATTATACTGGAAATCTAACGAAAAGAAATAATTTATAGGTATCTTGGGAGTAAGTAGAAGAAAAGTTTCTAAAAATATATTGCATAACATAATTGACTTAAACTTGAGTGTAAAAAGGAACTACCTATATTCGAAAAGTAATTGTATTAATATTAATTAATATAACGTATAAAATAATTACACGTAAAATATGAAAGCAATAATTAACTTTTTTTCATACGTCAATGAATTTTCTAAAATTACATTACAGTTATGCTTTAGTTTAATTAACTATAATTAAATTTCAAACTAAAGTGGATTTTTAATAATTAGAGTTTGCTCAATTTTTTTTTAAAGATTTTTATAAATCTTCCTCTGAAAATAAAATAAATTAATGAAAATGGAATATAAACAAGTGTTAATTTTTATATAATAAAATATTGGATCTTAATAAGGCACTGACGTGAGAGGTAAAGAAATAATCTTTACAGGCAATGCCTAAAATTAATTTGGGCAGAAATTTTAAAAAAGTTGAACGCACATAATTAAAATTTATTCCTGCTCCAATTATTTAAGATATCTTTGAAATTTTTTATTTTCAATTCAACACTTTCACTTTATTTTAAGGATATATATAAAAAAGTTGCTTTTCTGCTAAAAATTATTAAAATCTGTCGAATTCGGGACTAGTTGATAATGTGAGCTTCTTTTCTCCTGTTCTTAAGGTGCAGGAGGGCTCAGGTTGAAATCCACTGGCGGCACTTTATCATTATTTTGAAGACCGAGAAGACTCGGTTGTGATTGTGGCAACGGTTATAATATTGCGTCGACAGTTATGCTGTCTGGTGGTAGTTTTCCGATTTCCCCCCATATGACACGAAGAATACAATTAGTTATTCCTAAAAACCCTCCGGGAATAAATGCCTTCTATTTATTAACGGGTTAAGTGAAGTATTCATAAGTATAAAACAAGTAATATTAAAAAAAAAATTTTAAGTCAATTCGTACTTTTTTTTTCACTATATTGCAAAAAGTCCTTTATAAATAATTTTCCTTCATTTTTTAAGTTTATCTGGCGCCATCTATTGGTAGATATATGCAACTTAAATTTAAAAAAAAACTAAAATTAATTAATTTAATTTAATTTAATTACTGAATTAATATTTGAAAAAACTGTATTAACATCAAGTGTCATCCACTACAATTTAAAAAAAATGTATTTGAACTTGAGTGGAGGAATAAAAAGTATTTTATGAACGATTGAAAATTTGAACAAGATATATATAGGAGAGTGTGAGCTAATAGAAGGAATTGGATAAGGCTCATCGAAGAGCAAATTAATAAACAAATAATTATTGCTAATACACTCAGTTTAAAAATATTTTTCTTTATCTAGTATGACCTGATGCATAAAAAATTTATACATTTCACAAATTAAATAAATAATCTAAGTCTAAATTTCTTATAACTTCTATTATGGCAATAATAATATTTATACAGTACAATAACGTTCTATAAAATTTGCAACTGGGATTTGCATCTTAGACATACAAGTTTTAAATATTATTAATATTTAAAATTCGTTTTTAGAACAAAAAACATTGATTATTTTAAAAAAGTGAACTACCACTTATCATTAAATGCAATCAATATATGAATTTTTTTTTTTTATGCGAATTCAGCTTTTTGTCAAAACGATAAAAGAAAGATACACAAATCTACAAAAAAGTGTTTCCCACAGCTGTTTAACAGCGCCAACTTGTACATTACTTTAATAAAATATCAGTATTACAATTTCCTCTAATATGCACATAATAAATATTTATTTTATTTTATGTAAACTACAGAGTTCCCGTTTTTTTTACGTATGGGACCTTGTGTATAAGTAAACCTTGATGTGAGGAAATAGGAGATTATCTACTTCTAATAAGAACTTTTCTTATATGTGAGGTAACTCAAATAATTTGTATAAAGAAATACATCAATTGTGATATAATCATACACATTACAATCTTCGGTGAATCTATTTTTTTTCTAAAAGAATGCTTCTAGATGTTTCGAATTCTTCCAAGTTAGTCTGTATCCAATACCAGGGGAATATACAGATGTTTGTTTTTCCTAGTGCAGCCTTCAAACACTTAGACAGTTGTCTTTGATGCCTTAAGGCAAGCGCTGCACCGATGTCAGCACTACACAGGAAGTACGTGTAGCTTAAAGATAAGCTACGGACACGGAGTAACAATGCCCTCGCAACGTTCTACGATTATGTTAGACCGGGATCTACTGTTTAAAGTGGATTTCGAAGCACTACAAACATCCATGCCACCGCCGGGACTCCCGAACCCGAAACCTGTTGTACCGAGCCCCAGTCACCCGCCATCAGTCCCCCAGGTATGCAGATTTTAAGTAAACAAAATAATACTCGAATGTTCGATTATGCATATTCGAATGTTTGTAGGATACTAACATCCTATTAAAAACCTATTACCGTTCCTATAAAAAACTCCTACATCCGTTCCTATAAAAAAAATTCTACATTTTTGCGAAACATTTTCTTCATGAAAACTCTTCATAAATTTTCCAATGAAATATATCTTCAATGCATGAAAACTAGTCACCTTTTTTCTATAAATTTATACAAAATTTTGCGTTGGGTTTCATTAAAAGAATCAGCAGAATGCTGCATCCTTTATTAAAATGAACCAGAAGTTAATATTGTATTTTAATTTCAATACAAATAAGTTATTCGAGCCACAATCTCTCACGAAAATTGGCATCACATTTAATTTCCTGCGGTTCACGGAACCAAAAGACCAAATTAATTGCTGTCTGAATCATTAAAAAAAGGGCATGCAATCTTACCTTGCGTGTCGAACGCATTCATGTACTCTGATTCATAAACTGGTTGATAAGAGCTATGCTTACGTTAGTCCCAATTATCTGGACTGGCCTTTGACTGGAAGGGGCCCCTTCCTTGGCCCTGAGGTAAAGATGTGTGGCATTAGAGAGCACATAGAGTGTTGATTTCCTCCAGTGGGTCATGCTTGGGGCAGTGGACGCCACGCTGTTGTTGCTGCGATCTCACAGCGTAAATCGCCCCTGTTGACGGTATTTTATGGGGCCTGAGTGCTGGGGAAACTGGCACGGGTAGAGACTCGTCGTCAGCTGATACATCACCTGGTTCATTGGTTAATTTGGAAGCAAGGTCAGGTTTCTACTGTTGGCATCACTTTTGATCTGAAGGAAGGAAAAGTTCATCATTATTATTATGATAATATTAATTAATTGAGCATTACAACACATGAAACAATTTAAAAGTTCAGGACTCGTTTTTTGTTAGTATATTTTTGAATAAAGGCATTGCTGTCACTATTTAGTAATGGATTTAATTTATTTAACTTGCCATTTATTTTTACTGCCTTATAAGGTACAGTCAAGGGGTTTAGTCCCACTTCTTGACAACATTAAAAAGGTTTTGACTCCAGGATAAAATTGGAGTCAAACATGGGACTTGTTTTAAGCAAGTTCAAATAGAAATAAATATTATTTACAATTGCATTTGTTGTTCTGAAATGCAGCTGGCAATACAGAGACAGTTAATCTTCTATGACACAGACAAAAGCCGCACCCTGTTTACTCATTTAGCACTATCCAGGGGGAGTGTGCAGCTTGAAGATATTCCCACAACACTCTACGATCATGTTAGATCGGTACCTACGATTTAAAAGTGAATTCAGAACCACTACAAACATACATGGCGACGCCGAGTTCGAACCCGAAACCTGTAGTACCGAGCGCCAGGAGATACTTCGCCACTCGGCCATCAGGTCCCCAATTGCATTTAAAAATATGGCAATTATCAAACAATTTGAAATAAAAATATTTTAAATCTTGGTAACACTAGAACTAAATTTTAAATCTGTGAATCTATGTTTACATTAAGCGCAAAATCAACTGGGAAGAGCATTTACATTTAAAAAAAATTTACAAATACTTTCACACGTGTCTAGTCCATTCTTTTCATTGGCACAACAGCCTGTGGTGGGCCAAAGACCGTCACCTACTAGAAGATTTCGGGACTTCTTTTACGAGGTAGGGGATTGCACGCCCTACAGACATATTAGGCCAAGGACCTACCATTTAGGGTGGATGATTGCAGCGTTTTGAGATTCTTACAAATGTCCATGACACAGCCGGGACTCGAATCAAACCTGTGGCACCGGGGCCCATGTTCTTTATTAGTATGTATTGTTTATTTTTGTGCTAAACCTAATTTATAATAGAAAAAACTTTTGATGAATGTTTTGATTGATTAGCATAGACCCATATTAAATATGTGTTATAGATAGACAGTGCCCCTTTGAATTTGAGCGAATTGTTGATGCTCTCCTTCTTAAGACTTATTGTACAAAACATCCCTTCTTTGTTGGTCTGATAAGCTGTTTTGCTTATCTTAAAATTTCTCACTTCGCGCCCAATTTCTGTTAATCGTCACAGTCAGGCATACATTAGGTATGCACATGCCGATTGTCAACATGAACAAGCAGTCGTGACAGCATTTTTTACGTTCTTAGCTTTGCCGTACTTTTTCATGCACCATTTAATAAAAAATAGTGTTAGAATCAAATGCAATGCTAAATTTACTTTTATGTCTTTTTAAGTTGGAAGAGTATCTTTTGCTCGTTAGTTTCACGACATGCTGACCGCAAGAGTAACCAAAGATTTATCACTATAATGGTAAAGAGACTATCACATTTTCTTAAATGCTTAGAACATCATACTACTGAAATAACAACTTGGCGAAATGGGACAAAACTTAAGCACGATGCAACCTCTATAAATAATTACTATAGTAAAAGTCCTTATCAACATTTTAAACCTCACTTTTTTATTTCTCTTTGCTGCACTGCTGAACAAGCAATTTAAAATTTCAGGAAGTTCTGTCAGCTTCATTTCATCGGATCAAACTAAAGGGGAAAAATTTTACGATGCAGATCTTAAAAGTGAATGATTGTGGCAAAAAAGTTTTCACTACCAAAATAACTGTATGGATCAAGACTAATTGATGAATACTCAAGATTAAAAATTTTATCGATAATATTTAACTATCAACTTCAATTAACACTATATTTTTTTTTTTTATATATTACTTGTTTTTAAAGTCAATTCCTACTTTTTTTTCACTATATTGCAAAAAGTCCTTTATAAATAGTTTTCATTCATTTTTTTAAGTTTATCTGGCGCCATCTATTGGTAGATGGCGCCTTAAATTAAACATTGCAACTTATGCAACAAACAACATGCAACTTAAATTAAAAAAAAACGAAAATTAATTAATTAAATTTAATTAATGAATTAATATTTGAAAAAAACTGTATTAACATCAAATGTCATCCACTACAAGTTAAAAAAATTTTTTTTGAACTTCTGTGGATGAATAAAAAGTATTTTATGAACGATTGAAAATTTGAACAAGATATATATAGGGAGAGTGTGAGCTAATAGAAGGAATTGAAACAACAACCGATTTTAATACCACATTGGCATGAAAATATTTCCTGGAATAATATATGATTCCTCAACATCATTTCTAGAATTATAATATTATTGAATGTTGTACTTGAATAAATAAATCTACAAGAAATGGTGAACGAAGTAATTAAAATACTGAACCTTACAGTTTTATAAAAATCTTTAATAAATATTATTCGATAATTCGTTTAATAATTTCATTTCAATAAATATTTGAAATGAAAGTTTCTTAACAAAATATTGTTACAGCAAATATTAAAAAATATGTATTTCTCGCTGGAAAATTTATAATATAATATCTCCTTCAAGAGTTTTTATATTATATTTGAAGATGTCTATAAGCTTTATTGAGTAATTTTGAAATAAAAACAAAACTGTAATAATAAATAGTTTTGATTTTGAAACAGTTATGTTTCTCCTAGTTAAAATATGCCTTTTTTATTCTAAACATAATCATTTAAGATTGGTTCATGCTAAAAACCTATCATATTTATAGTTTTAACCATAGTAATTTCTAATTTATAATTTTAAGCTTAAATGTTTTAAATGTACAGTTTTTAGCACAAATGTTTTAAATGTATAGTGTTTAGCAAAAATATTTTATATTTACAGTTTAAACATAAATATTTTATACAGTTTTAAACGTAAATGTTTTAAGATTACAGTTTCAAGCATAAAAGTTCTAAATGTACAATTTGAAATAATAACACTTTGCACAATTTTAATAATAGTACTTGTAATTTCAAGTACATAAATTTTCTTTGAATTCATCTTTCATTGCATTGACTTTGCATATTTTGTTATATGTAACATCTAACTAAATAAATTTACAAACAGGTTATATAAGGCCATTTGTCTTATTTTTAATAAAAATTCAGGATTTAATAATTTTTTTATTAAAATATATAAAATATAACAAGCTGTAAATAATGAATTTATCTGAAAGTGCAACTTCCTTAAAACTCAAAATAATTTGAATTTTTCAAACATTCACCTATTAATTTAATGCTATCAGTTTAATTGGTTTAATTAAATTTGTTTTCTAAATTAGAATTAAGCATTTAGAATTTTTAATTAAGCTTTTATAACAAAAGGTGTTATCTGATAACCCTACATAAAATAAAAATAAATATAATAAAGTTCATAAAATATAAAAGCTCGCTGAAGTTCTTTAAAAGAAACTGTAATCATGTTAATATTTACGCTTTACCTAAAGTATTCTGGAAAAGTGTAGGTAATTTAGATAAAATAAAAGAAAAACTTCTCTTTAATGGGGATTTAATGTTTCTTTTTGATTTATTTGCTACAAAGTGTTGGTGTACTTAACTTTTTCTGGTTCTTCTAATAAAAGAGGTATTCAATTCTGTTAGCCAAAACCTCATAGAAATTTTTAACTCGCAAAATGTTGTACAAAGAATGTATGTAAAAAGTTTGATCTTAACAAAATTGTTTACCCGATCAAGTAGAGAAAATGGATTCATGTATATTATGATTACTTCTAAAGTATATTTAATATATTATTTTAGAAATAATCATGTTATTTAAAAATTCATTACGTAAAGTATTATTATTACATAAATGAAAACACATTTTTCGAAACGTATTGATTAATATTGCATGAATATTTATATGTTTATAACGGCAATAGTTCTTAAACAGGTATTAAAGTAACAGGTATTAAATTGCACACTAAGTTTTTCTTTAAAAAATTAAATATTATAAAATATTTTAGTAAACCTAAACTAGAAAAATAATTAAAGAAAAATATCTTCAACAAAATTAAACATTATGCAAAAATATGTATTTAATTTTTTTCTTTCTTTATAAAGCATGAACGATCTGTCTCTTACGATTTGTCGATAGATCATCTTCAAAACAGGATTATTAAGATTTCAAAACAGGATTATTTATTAATAGGATTAAAACAGGATTATTTATTAAGATTTTTTTATAAAAAATAATAACAAATAATAAATATTCATTAAGTAATATTTCTCTTTTCTTCTTAATCTTCTATTTGTAGACCAGCGTCTGTTGCCAAGTTTCTTACTAAGAAAGCTGAATATTACCTATGTGAATATTGCACATATTCTTTAAAACTCTGTAAAATTCTTCATTTAGATTTAATTCTATTTTAAAAAATAATCTTGTTTTTTTTACTAATCTTGTCATTAATTAAAGTGATTTTAAAGAAAATTTAATGTCAAAATATTAAAAATTACTTTTTTATTATTTTGATTTAATCAAAAATGAAAACAACTATGTTTGTTTTGAGTTCAGACATTTTGTTTTAAATATTTTAGTTTTAAATAAAATTATCAAACTGGAACAATTTTGCAAATCTGTTATTTGCTAATTAAAATTTATATTACAATTTAATTTGTGGTACATATATTTCAAATATGAATACAAAACATGTATTTCTAATTATCGGTACAGTATTAAGTATTAATGTTAAAAAATTTCGACTAATTATTCTATGGTCATGCGTACCCTTAGCTTGCAACATTTATTCTACAATCCATTGGTGGCGCGTGTTGCAGTTGATTGCTTTTGAAAACGAGGAGCCTAAATGGCTATTGAGGGTCCTGATGGCTAATTGACTATCGCTCTGGCTTTCGGTGGCACAGGTGTCGGGTTCGAGTCCCGGATTTGCCACGGATGATTGTAGTGGTTGGGATAATATGACTATAGAACATTAGGTTATTGTTGTTGTCGTATCCCTCATGGAAGGAGGGAAGAGAGGCGCAGCTTCTGTTCTGATGCAGCACCCGTAGGTAGAAGTTTGACTTCTGCTCCGTATCGCTCTTACAGTCATAGGAGACTGGGACCTATGGCTTAAAGTGGATTCCGAACCACTACAAACATCCATGGCACCGCCGGGACTCGAACCCGAAACCTGTGGCACTGAGCGCCATAGCGCTAGACACTCGGCCATTCAGGACCCAGAACATTAGGAGTAGAGCTGTAAACATACCCCCCCCCATATTATCTTGAAATCTGCCAGTAGATAGATGGCCTTGGTCCAACATGGGACTGTTGAGACAATGAAGTAGAAGAAATGGCTGGTGTTATATTATTATTTCAAATTGACAATCAAATCACTTGGTGGTAGTTTTCTGGGTTATTTAATTATTATCTTTGCAACCAATCTTGAAAAACATTAATGGTTCTGTCTCTCCTGTCGATGGATTTTAATTTTGGATCGTGAATTTTTTTATTTATTTAAAACTTGTTAATTTTTGTTTTTATTTGTTACTTCAATAAATTTATTACAGTTTATTTAATATATTAGGAAACATTTCCCGATGCATAAAATAAAAAGTTTGCGCGTTTGGAGTTTTTATTTCGATTGATGCAAATGCTTGTAAAAAAGTAACAGTGTAATTTTCAAGCTCTACAATTCGTTGCATTTGATCGTCAATTGAACATAAAGATTATAGAGGCTTACACTTCAGAGATCAATGTTACTATTTATAAAAACTGCAGGGAAAAAATATTCACAGAAAAATTTTAAGGGGACAAACATTTTGTTTTTAAACTTTCAAAGAAAAAATCTTTACAATTATTCGATTATAACGAAAGGCCCGTTGCCGCTACATATCAGTTTAATGTTTCAGGAATATTGCTTATAACTTATAACATTCTTAGATGCCCCTGTTATAGCAACATTTGAACATACAAGGTTATAATATTATCTGATACTTATAAAATTATCAATTAAAATACGAGAAATTTATTTAAATTGAGTAAGTTCTTACAAATTTGGTTAATGTATATGATGATCTATAACCAATTTTTATGGTTTAACAGGACGATTAGATTGGTTAACTTGTAGTAATGGCCAGCAAAAAACATAAAAGCATTGCTAGTTAGAATCTGAGGATTACATATATTATTTATTCTATTAAATTAAGTGTAATTCCATTATTTGATACCAGAGTAAAATTTCCGAATATCAAGGCATATAGGTATTTTAGAACATAACAGTTTGTTTATAAATATTATATTTTTCCTCCTATAAAAAAAATAAGTACTGAAACAGTTTGGCCCACTGTTCTTTACATAAACCATTCACATTCCTTTCATTTCAGTTAAATAATTCAGTACATTTTTTACTATGGCATTTTCTTTATTATCATTTCTTTTTTAAAGATTAGAATGAGGGATTAAAAATTATTCTAAATCTCTCGCAAGGAAAAATAAAAAGAAGATTGGTATGAGAAGGTAATTAAATTATATAATATATTAAACAGAAAATATTGATGATGCAAGCTGTTAGACAATTGAGGATTAGATATAGTACAAATTATGGCCGGATGTTGTATGTATTCGCTCACAAACATATAAATTATTTTCTACAACGCAAAACAATACTATTACGCAAAGCCTAAGCTACAACTAACAACGCGATGACTAACTTCCAATTTCTTAAAACGATGGAACATTCTACGGTTGCCACACATCTCGAGTACAATTTATTTTAACATTTTTATTTTTCTGTCTGCATTTAGTCCGATATTGTTCTAGTGCGAATTCATGGTGGATCCAGTTTATTTAAACATTTTATTCTCTCCACGTGCGGTCCTGTTATAGTTCTTATGGATGATAGATTCTTACTGATATGTTAAACCAATTAATCCAATCTATCTATATTAATTAAATGATATTTTTAGTATTATTTTTATTTTATGCGAGAATATTTACCAGCTTTAATTCCATGGCTTTGAACAACATAACAACGAATTCGTTAGTTTCGTAGATCAATATTAACCTTGGTGCCAGTTCAACTTTGAGTGATCGAGGTGAAGAATTTTGGAGAGTTCATATATCTTCCCTCCTTATAGAATCCAATGAATGAATACCTATAGTCATTTAATAAATAAAGGAGGCCTGAATGGCCGTGTCTAGCGCTCGGGGCCACAGGTTTGGAGTTCGAGTCACGGCGGCGCCGTGGATGTTTGTAGTGGTTTGGAATTCACTTTAAACCGTAGGTCCCGGTCTAATAAGATCGTAGAGCGTTGTCATGAGGTTAGTCTGTCTACAGCCCTTCTGGTTCCTCCCTAAAAGTAAAGCTGCATTATTACCCTTAGCCTTATACCTGTCGCCTGCGACGGCATCTTTCGGACCTGGTAGACAGTTGTAGGCTTTCCTGCACCAGGGGGATTAGTAAGAAGTTAACAGCATAAATAAAGGTAAGTCCTGTTTGGATAGCTTGTAGTGTTTCAAAATGAGTTACACTAAATTAGAACCCAGCATACTCACCGGTAAATCGTATTTGACGAGAAACTGTGTTAGCAAGTTTTTGTCAATCAAGATAATGTTTGGATTATAAATTTTCTCAAGTTATATTAAAATGATCCTTTTAATAAAAAAATAGTCATTTTATATTAAAATGGTCATTGAAAGCCATCGGAATTAAATTATAATTACCTCATTCTCCTACGAGCTAGATAATAACTTGCATTATCTGACGGCATTGTTGATCCACGAGGTCTGAATCCAGTTACCGAAGGATTATATCCGAGATCTTCGCACTGGATTTGCTGAGGTGTAGGTCTCTTCATGTTCCTGAAGGACAACGACCGGTTGTGGTGAGGACTGACTGTCCTGGTCCTGCGATGAGGGCTGCTAATGCTGCAGTCCCCTGAAGACGAAGACGTGTCTGTCATGTGAGTGCGGCTGGAAGTATCAGAAGTTGGAGACGCCATATGTCTGTGAGGGATATTTGCGCTGGAAGTTCTCCAAGTGGTTCGAGAAGATTTGTGGTCAGATTTTGGCTCCACGCTTAAATCGGGAGTGCTTTTCAGCAGGTTGCTGGAGTGAAGTTTGCGGTGACGAAGCATTTTTGTGGTGATATCAGAGATTTCTAACAAGTATATTTGTTTAAGTCAATTAATATTTAAAATTGAATAAAAGAATTCGGTTGTAATAATCTCTAGCAACAGTTTGCTAAGTATTTAATTATTTTAAATCAATATTCAATAATTAGCTCTTTTCAGAAATTTTTTTTTAAAACTTTATTTAAAATTAACTAAAAATGTTTTACAATTAGTATAAAATGAAATAGAGGAATAATTTTCTTTTCTTTTAAATTAGATATATTAATGATTTATTACTGTTATTATTGAAATTTAAATTATATATTTTTTAATGCTTTAGCACCAGAAAAGGGAATTGTGCTAACTAGTTGGTCTTTGTTTTAATATTAACAGAAGAATATTGCCAGGAGCTGAATTAAAGAAATTTATATTTAAAATTTTGGTTTTATTTAGGTTTAAAAATTACTTTAATTTTATAAATTTTATTTCAAAATTGAAAATTTTAAATTTAAAAATTTAAATCTGAATTTTTGGTTAAAGAAACTCTTGGGAATATTCAGATTAATTTCATTTTCAAAGTCACCTTATATTTCACTCTCAAAATACAATTTTATTCTGTTAAATTTAGTATGCTTCTCAGTTCATTTTTCACTTGATCACTCTTAAGAAAACTTTTACAGGATCTTTAATCTAATTGAAACCTGAAACAGAAGAAAAAATAGTTAAAAGTTTGAAGCTTCAAGGAATTCAAATCAAAGAATAAAAATATACTTACTTCCGTAAATGAGATTACTATTTAAAAATGACCTGAAACTAAAGTTTGTGGTGTGTAATACGGAAATATACATCTTATTTTTTAGTATTCCAAATTAAGTTAGAATATTCAACATATGCTTTTAAAAAGTGTTAGATGAAAATGTTTTTTCAATTCCTACTATTAGTTCACACTCTCCATATATATCTTGTTCAAATTTTCAATCGTTAATAAAATACTTTTTATTCCTCCACTCAAGTTCAAATACATTTTTCTGAACTTGTAGTGGATGACACTGGATGTTAATACAGTTTTTTCAAATATTAATTCAGTAATTAAATTTAATTCATCAATTTTAGTTTTTTTTAGATTTAAGTTGCATGTATCTACCAATAGATGGCGCCAGATGTAAGAGGAAAATTTCAACTTTATTTATAAAGGATTTTCTGCAAATAGTAAAAAAAAAGTAGGAATTGATTAAAAATTTTTTTTTTATATTACTTGTTCAACTAATCTCATTTGAAATGTTAATTTATGCACAAGGCAAACTCATACTTATATAACGGATATTCCTATGTATTTGGATATTTATAAGTATTTAAAATATTCAACTCAATATATATTTATATGCATTTCAAATAATAAAAAAATATATGAAAATAAATTGAATATTTTCCAATTGGTTATAAAAAAATAAATATTATCAAAAAATATGAATTTAGAAAAATTAAAATTTTTTTAAAGTATTTTGTTTATTAGGGCTGTGTATTCATATATTAATTTTTAATTTTATTCAAATTAAAATTTTTTATTTAATTACTAGCTAAAATTTCATTTTAATGTTAAATATCAGAGTTAAAATATGTGGGATAGTTTTCATACAAATTTATTCCACAGTAAATTAAATAAAATCTAATTTTATTACTTATAAAATTGTCATTATAAGATTATAATATTGAAACTTATAAATCTTTTTGAATAAATTAATTTTAAATTGTTTTTTGATTCTAAATATGCGAAAAGTTTAAGAAATTTTTGAGTACTAGTATTATAAATATCTGCATTCTTTTTCACACAGAATGAATTTTAATCACCCTTGTGAACACACTTTTTTATTTGAGAAAACATGATCCCCACATTTCTTAAGATACAATTGATAATTATATTTAAAATTAAATTAAGTTTTTCTTTAATAATATTTTGGTTCTTAAGTTTGATAACAATATAATAAAATATTAAAAATTATAGAATAAGGCTTAATAAAATAGTGCAACAATCTTCTAAAAATTTTTTCCGTTTTTATTTTATTGCATTGTAATTTTTAACCGTAATATTAAAAAAGTATAAATTTTATTATATTAAGAAACTTGCTGTTTAATATTTTAAACAGACTAACTATTGTATAGTTATACTTTCAACCAATAATAACTGCTGGTTAATAGAAAATGATGGGGGTTTTTTATAAATAAAATCAATAATATAAAAAAGCGATTAAAAATGTACTAATTAAATTAAATTAAATTAAATTTTTAAGTAGTCAATCAAAGTGAATTTAGTTTATTTTTGTGATTACTTGAGGAAGCTATTATCTCTAATATTCTCTGATTAGAAACATTCATACATGACTGCGTATATGAATATAAAATGTTGCTTAAAAAATGTCATTATTATAAATTTTGTATTGTTAAATTTCAAAAATAAAAAAAATCTTTAAAAAATTTTACATGATTTCAACAAATTCTATAGATACTCATTAATTAAGCATTAAAATGTGCTTGCAATTAACTAAATATTACATTTTTTAAGGCAGAAAATCTGTAAAATTCAGGAAATTAAAAAAAAAGTAATTATTGTACATAACAAAGTTAATATTTCCTTTAATAATGTGTTTAGTTTTTAAGTTTGTAACAATATAATATATTAAAAAATGTAAAGTAATGCTTAATAACATAGATAAATAATCAATTAGTTACAAATAAGTAATGTAGTTACTTAGTATACTTATCAAATTAAGATATCCTACTAAATAACTATTCTATGTATTAATTAATTAAAAATAATGGATTTTGACCGCGCGCTTTGAATGCGATCCCTGCCGATGACTTTTTAGCATGCATTGTGGATTCGAAAATAAGTTGACAAAAGTGCATTGTGTCCGGAGGGGATAACTTTGAAGGCGATGAAATAAATTTGGAAGAACAAATAAAGAGTTTTTGAAAAAAGAAATAATTGGTCTTATTTTTTGGGCACAGTAGTATGTTGTCTAAAATAAAAATTTAACCAAATAAAAGAGTTGAAAGAGCTTAATTAATAATAAATTTTCAAGCTTTTTTTAAAGTTGAGGTTCATAACTAAAACATGATAAATGATAATTAAATTTTTTGTGGTTTTTCAAAAGATAAACCAATTTTTAAAATAACAATTAATGGGAAAATAATAAAAAAATAAATACATAATTGTAGTTAAAAAATATAATTCTGTACTTTAAGTTTATTCGTTAATTTATTCAAATTTAATTTTAAAAATAACAAATCCACACTAAAACTATTCAAATAAAGTTTCGTTACTTATATATATATACAAAAAGTTCTGTTTTAAATTCTATTATAAGAGACAAGATAAAATCTTTAACTTACAATAATCCCATTCAGTAAAATGAAAATTTTTACAATTGTAAAAGAAATGGCAATCATAAAATTATTTAATATAAATTTTAAGGAAAAGAATTCCAGATAAGAAATCATAACTAAATTAGAATAATCAAGTAAAGACAATTTAAAAATTTAGAATTTTTTTGAATTCAAGTTAATATTTCATCAAAAATTGATTGGAATTGAAAAAATGTAAATTTCACTAATAGTATTTAGAAATATGAATTATCGTAATATAATATAATTAATATAAGGAAAAGTGAATAAAGATTATGCTAAGACTTGGAAAGAAAAATTAATTTTTTTTCGAAATGGAAATTCTATTTTTAAATTTAAATTATATAATGAAATATTAATTAAAATGTCTTACACATTTAGAATAAAATGAAAACTTAATAATTTATCTTTTATGATATTTTACAAAACTTTTACAAAAAGATTATTTGAAACTTTTATGTATATAATACTTACAAATAGATTAAATTATTTTACTGTCCTTTTGCCTGTTTTAATTGTGCATGATTTCTTTTCTTAAAATGTCAGCTCTAATTAAGAAAAAAACAATTTTATGTTAATGTCGCATTTTTATCAAATTTTATAAGTGGTACTTCAATTAAAAAAAATTGTGATGTTTTAAAGAATCATTTATTTCTTTTTCCAGAAAGAAGTTGACAAAATCAATTTTATTCAAGAGAAATTATTTTCATGAAATGAAACATTATTTATTTTTTACTTTTTTCGCTATAAAACTGCGTTAAAGTTCTTTTTTTATTAGTACGACTTTTCTAGAATAAAAATAACATAAAATGAAATTAGAATGGTCGTTACACTTTTTCCCTCACAATTTCTTATATTGTTGTTTACATTTCTGAGAATTATTCGCTTTATTTTATTTCAGTGCTTAGAAATTTAACAAAATAAAAATACTGTAAGAGTATTTTATCTCAATTGAATAACTTTTAATAATGTATTTTAGAATCTTACTGTTTAGAATTTTTTCTTTTATTTTATTATTAATTTAAAACTTTTTTTGTTTTTTGCTAATGCGAATGATTTATTTCCAGATGCACATCAATGCAATTGAATTAAATAGCATTACTTAAAGAAATATTATTTCAAAAAATCGTACAAAAATTAATTTCAAACGAGGAATTTATTATAATAAAGAAAAAAGTATAAATAAATCATATGCAGGCAATTAATTATACTTAACAGCTATCTTTCAAAGCTTAAAAAAAGCAAATAAAAATAATAAGAAAATTATTACATTTCTAACAACTTTATAAAAAAAACCTCTTAAAAGAAATTTAAAAAATAAAAAGGAAAGAAAACTAAAGAATTCCAAATGATTTTATGAATAAACAAGTAATATGAAATTTATTTTTTTTAAAGTCAATTCCTACTATTTTTTCATTATATTGCTGAAAAGTCCTTTACAAATAAAGTTGAAATTTTTCTCTTACATCGCCATATATTATTAGATAATTGCAACTTAAATCTAAAATAAAATAAAATTAATTGATGAATTAATATTTGAAAAAACTGTATTAACATCAAGTGTCATCCACTACAAGCTCAAAAAAATGTCTTTGATCTTGAGTGGTATTAATTAAGTACTTTACTTGAGTAAAAGTATTTTATTAACGATTGAAAATTTGAACAAGATATATATAGGGAAAGTGAGACCTAATAGTAGGAATTAAAAAAGCATGTAAAAGAAATTTCCAAAAAATAAATAAATAGATTATAGGATTACAAACGATTATAAAAAATCACAAGAACTGAAATAAACCAATGAGAAACATTGAAAGTGGTCAGGACATCGTTACCAGGACACTCCCCAAAATAATATCCCTAATTTTATGGATAAAAATCGAAAAATAAATAAAAGGATGATCATAGCATTTCAATTTTTCTATTCTGTTTACAAATTAAGAAAAAAAGCTATATAAAGGTACATAATGAATTTCAAAAATTTTGGAAATCATAGTTTTACGACAGGCGCCTGATGGCCGAGTGGCTAGCGCTCTAGAGCTCGGTACCACAGATTTAGGGTTCGAGTCCTGGCTGTGCCATGGATGCTTGCAGTGGTTCGGAATCCACTTTAAAACGTAGGTTCCAGTTTAACATGATCGTAGAGCGTTGCGGGGTATTGTTACTCTGCGTCCGTAGCTTATCTTCAAGCTACACTCACTAAGTGGTGCTAAGTGAGTAACGTTGGTGCATTCTAGACTATTGTCTGGGTGTTTGCCAGCTGCATTAGAACAAAAAAAAATATATTTTGAGTATTTTATACTAAAGATACACAACTTAGTTACAGCCTTACAAATTATAAAAAATAAGTCAATTTATAGTTAATTGGTAACACAGACCTGCTGCATTGAAAAACAAGAATCAATGCCTATCTCTTATCCTCTGTCTAACATCCGCTATCCCATAATCTTCCGATTTGTCCTGAACATTCTGGAATTTGTTACGATAGGTATATCAACGCGAATAAATACTACACCTCGTTCCATTCCAGCAAGTCTTCAGTCGAGACGATAATTTTACCGATATCGAATCTGTCATGAATGTGCATGTTGTAATTTGTGTGAAGCGCAATTCATGGTATTAAATATCCGCATCAGTAAATTTGCATAGAATCACGGATAAATATTTAAGTGGACGTAAGCGAGAATTAGACGACAGTGAAACATCAACAAATGTACAGTGGAACGGGGTTCCGAATTTTTTTTTCTTCTAATGAGCTGGCAAACACAGACACCTTGGTGTTGGATGCCTTAAGGCAAGTGCTGCACAGACGTACTCACTTTGCATTACCCAGTGGGCGCGTGTAACTTGAAGATAAGTCACGGACGCGGAGTAACAATGCCCCCGCAACGCTCTACGATCTTATTAGACCGGAACCTACTTTTTAAAGTGGATTCCGAACCACTACAAACAACCATGGCACCGCCGGGACTCGAACCCGAAACCTGGGGTACCGAGCGCCAGAGCGCTAGCCACTCGGCCATTCAGGCCCGGGTTCCGAAAATAAAAGCAAGAAAATACTCTGAAGAATACTTAAATTTTGTATTTGCCAATTCTGAAGCAAATGAAGACAAATCATTGTGTATCATTTGCTAAAAAAAAGTAGGCATTACACAGCATGAGACCTAATAAACTTAAACGGCATTTGTAAACGTTTCATAGTGCGTACGTTAACAAGTCGTGATAATTCTTTGAATTAAAATTTAAATCACATGAAAAGCATAAATAATGTTTAAAAAAACGTTATACCTTAAACTTTTAAGTTAAGTTAACTTATAATTTTTTAAAAAACTTTAAACCTTTTTTACTAAATAAAAAACTTGACTCGCCTCTAAGAAAATTACATATAGCCAGATTTAAAAAGACTCACACCACTGGTGAAGAACTTGGTTTCATTTATCATTTATCAGCTTGGTTTCTGAAAATCATTTATCAGCTACTAGAAACTATGTTTGGAGATAATTTTGTCAAACAATTGTAGCACAGGCCTCTGTCAAATGATACTATTGCCTTTCAAATTAATGATGTAGCTGAAGATGCACAGCATGAGCGTTTCGGGAAGTTGACAAATTGTTTTCGACAAATATGTTGCTTGACAAATTGTTTTCGATTCAGTTTGATGAGACAACAGATAGCATTAAAGATGTCTATTTCATTGTCTATGTTTGATTTTGTGAACGTAAGAAGCAATATAAGAACTATTTTTCTGTAGTTCAAAAGAACTCAAAGCAGCAGTACTCACACTATTTGCTATATTAAATGATTCTATAGACTAGTCAAATATAGAGTGGAAAAATTGCGTCGAAATATGCATCTTTGGTGCTCTTTGAATGCCTGAAAGATTCTAAAGTATACAAGTTCTTATGAAATTAAATTTCTACAGTGTATCAGGAACCATTGCATAATCCAGGGATCCACAGCTTCCGAAGACATGAGTCTTGATCTGAATATTGTTACGACATTGTAACGTAATAAATTAGATAACAAGTAATATAAAAAAAAAATTAAGTCAATTCCTTCTCTTTTTTTTTCGCTATAATGCAGAAAGTCCTCTATAAATAATTCTCATTCATTTTTTTAAGTTTATCTTTCGCCATCTATTGGTAGATATACGCAACTTAAATCTAAAAAAAACTAAAATTAATTAATTAAATTTAATTACTGAATTAATATTTGAGAAAACTGCATTAACATCAAATGTCATCCACTACAAGTTAAAAAAAATGTATTTGAACTTGAGTGGATGAATAAAAAGTATTTTATTGACGATTGAAAATTTGAGAAAGATATATATAGGGAGAGTGTGAGCTAATAGAAGAAATTGAAAAATAGGGTTGATATGTTAATTATTAAATACTAAATACATATATTATACATTTTATAATTGAAATATATGTTATACTTACATATTGTATATATACTGATGCAATCATATTTATAAGTGTATTATATGTGTAAACGTGCATTTTATTTATTATTAAGACATAAATTTTTTTTCTTTTGCATTTCCTTCTTTTAAATTAATAAATTTTTTAAATAATATTTTCTATTAAAAATCCTGGTGCCTTCCCGTTTAGTATTATAATCATCTTCTCGAGGGGACCTACGTGTTAAGAATAGCTGGTTTAAAGAGTTTTCTGCTACTTCAAGTAGTTTCAAGGACAAAATACTTTACAAGCAATAATTCATTTTTCATTCATCCACTTATTTTTCATTCCCAACTAGATTTAAAAACATAGATATGGATAACTTACTAGATATAGAAATTCATGGAAATATTTGTTGTCAAATGAAATAGCAAAATTTCAGAGTCACACATACTTTGAATATACTGTGAATTGAATTAAAATACTATGATATTGATATATCATAAGTATTACAATAGCTGTTTCGTATTATATTTTATTGTTCAATTCATTGAAAGTCACATAGCACACTAAGGCTTATTAAAAGAAAGAGGGAAAATAATTCTTGGTTTTCCGAGGAATTAATTAAAACCGTTACTTTTTGATGACTTAACGGTTCTCAAACGGGAATTATGTCATGTTTGCGTGAGATAAACATAATAACGTACACAAAACAGCGCGCAAGAGAGCAAAGGTTCTAATCCTGTATGGAGGACATTGTAGTTAGTGTTTCAGAGTTGATGAGATTCATTGATCGATGCGAAAAAGTGTGTGAATGTCTTGCACAGATGGACAGTTTACCTTTCGACCATTTTCCGAGTTTCTGTCACACAAAATCGAAATAGGGTTAATTACACTTGAATATCCTCCTAGAAAAGAATCATTTTTGTTTACTCAGTACTTGTTTATAATTCATGGTATTGAAAAAAAAACCTACTAAACTTTTCCATATTAATGGTTTTCTACAGTTTAGAATACAAAGATTAAACATAAATAAGATAAAATTAAAAATATTTGGTCTCATAAGTTCCGTAAACGTTAAAGTATTATCAAATATATATTTATTTAGTTTCCCAATTTCTTACAGAAATTAAACACAAGTTTTTATTTGTATAAATAGAAATTTTAAAATTTGGAATGTTGCACACATTTCACACTGAATTCAACCAAAGAATTTCCAAAATTACTACTATAGAATTACACCTCGAATTGAAAGCAAAAAAAAAAAAAAAAAAAAAAAAGGAAAACGGGAAATCCAAATAAAATAAATGATCTCAAAGTATAAAACGGTTTCAATGTTTATTTTTCTAACAAAATACTGACACAGATATTTAGTTTAGAGAAATTGCTCCGGGCTGTTTGAATTAGATTCAAGTTTGAAATAAAAATAACACCTTACCAGGATTTCTGTTTCCGTTATTTTTCTTTATTTTTTAAGTTTGGGGAGGAAACGTAATTTAAAAATTCTTTCTTTCTATGTTTGATAACATTTTATACAACTCTTAAGGGACATACTCGAATCAAGAATTTTTCAAATCCAGTTTTTGGATTTATTCCAGTGCATGGAATTTGTACCTATAATTGTTCAATTGAGAATCATTTGATTATTAATGAGATTTCAGTTTAAAACTTGGTGTCGATTAAACCAGGAAAAAGTCCGAAGAAAATTTAATTGTTGTAATAATTTGAGAAAATACCTTTTTTTTAAAAAAAAAATAAATACATCAATGAATTAAACTTACTAAATGTGTGAAAAATCAAAAAGTTGGTTTTAAAAACTCATAAAATGTTTTGGAAACCCTGATAAGAAAACATTGGTTAGAAATTATAATGTTATCTTCTATAGTTGCATTGTTTGGAGAAATGTCTCCCTTGATGGAGTTTTGGTAATTTATCTCATATTTTTTTAATGTTTTTTCATAAAAAAAATTAAGAATTTTTTGTCATAAATTCATCTCATTAATG
>BPLQ01011111.1:0-10854 GCA_021605075.1 Caerostris darwini | reverse complement strand
GAAAAATTGCATTTTATTTTACAAAAATTATATTTTATATTATGGGCCTGAATGGCCGAGTGGCTAGCGCTATGGCGCTCGGTACTACAGGATTCGGGTTCGAGTCCCGGCGGTGCCATGGCTGTTTGTAGTGGTTCGGAATCCACTTTAAACCGTAGGTCCCGATCTAATAGGAACGTAGAGCGTTGCGGGGGCATTGTTACTCCGCGTCCGTGGCTTATCTTCAAGTTACACGCGCCCCCTGGGTAATGCAAAGTGAGTACGTCTCTGCAGCACTTGCCTTAAGGCATCCAAAGACCAAGCTGTCTGGATTTGCCAGCTGCATTAGAAAGAAAAAAAATTATATTATATAATTTTTAATATATATTGTTTTTATCAATAAATGCCATTCTTCATTAAGAAAAATTTCAGCCATTAAACTACATACACTGAAGTGACCAAAGTCATGGGATAGCAATATGCAAATTTTCAGATGGCAGTAGCATCGCGTAGAACAGGTATAAATGCGCAGTGCTTTCGCAGAGCTTTCATTTCTGTTCAAGTTATTCGTGTGAAGAGGTTTTGACGTGATGATGACCGCACGACGGGAATTAACAGACTTTGAACGCGGAATGTTAGTTGGAGCTAGACGCATGGGTCATGCCATTTCGGAAATCGTTAGGAAATTCAACATTCCCAGACCCACTGTGTCAAGAGTGTGCCGAGAGTATGAAATTTCAGGCATAACATCCCACCATGGACAGCGCAGTGGTCGACCGCATGCACTTAACGACCGAGATCGGCGACGTCTGCAAAGAGTCGTAAATTCTAACAGACAAGCAACACTGCGTCAAATAACCGCAGAAATCAATGTGGGACGTACAAGGGACATGTCTGTTAGAACTGTGCGGAGAAATTTGGCTTTCTTGGGCTATTCCAGCAAAAGACCGACTCGAGTGCCTTTACTGACAGAACGACATCGCTTGCAGCGACTCTCGTGGGCACGTGAGCATATCGGTTGGTCCCTAGATGAATGGAAAACCGCGGCCTGGTGCAATGAGTCACGATTTCAGTTGGTAAGAGCTGATGGTAGGGTTCTAGTGTGGCGCAGACCCCACGAAGCCATGGACCCAAACTGTCAGCAAGGCACTGTTCAAGCTGGTGGTGGCCCCGTAATGGTGTGGGCTGTTTTTTCATGGCATGGACTTGGTCTTCTGGTGCGACTAGACCGAACATTTACTGGAAATGCTTATGTTCAGCCACTTGGAGATCACTTGCAGCCATTCATGGACTTCATGTACCCAAACAACGATGGGATTTTTATGGATGACAATGCGCCATGTCACCGGGCCACAACTGTTCGCGATTGGTTTGAAGAACATTCTGGACAATTCCAACGAATAATCTGGCCACCTAGATCGCCCGACATGAATCCCATCGAGCATTTATGGGACATCATCGACAGGTCTGTTCGTGCCCAAAATCCTGCACCATCAACGCTTTCACAATTATGGACGTCTATCGAGACAGCATGGCTCAATATTCCTGCAGAAGACTTCCAACGACTTGTTGAGTCCATGCCACGTCGAGTTGCTGCACTTCGCCGGGCGAAAGGAGGGCCGACACGATATTAAGAGGTATCCCATGATTTTTGTCACTTCAGTGTATAAAGTTAATGCTTGTCATATTTAACCGATTGCTTATATATGTGAAAGATTGAAGAATATTTTTAATTTATATAAATTTGAAAAGCACATTGAAATTGCTTGTTGAAATACTCTTACATAATAATGAATGCCAATACATAAGTTATTTTGACTAAGACTTTGGCTTCAGTGGAGTCATTGCTATAATATAAATTTCAAATAAACCTGGCAATTATAAGCATAAAATATTATTTAATGCAACTATATTATTTATGTTTCTATTTTCAACTTTGTAGATTGACATGTAGATCTTTGTAGATAAAACATGTTTTCCCACCTTTTACTACTATGTCCAAAAAGTAAGATCAGTTTTCAATTTAAAATTCCCGATATTGATGGAATTTCAATTTTCTTTTCTTTTTTACGTTGCTGAAACTGTCCTTGACATCTGTGTGAAATTTCACGTCAAAATATTCATTAGTGTTTGAGTTACGCTTGGCTTTGTGAGACACTAAAACTGATTCCGGCGAATTTTGAAATGTCTGAAGAACTTATTATCATTTTTTTACTGAAATGTATAGAATGGTACAGAAGGCATTCAGTGAGCATTCCTATAACGTAGGGAAATGTTTAGAAGTGGTATAAACAGTTCAAAGAAGGCAGAGAACGCGATGAAGACGAAGAGCCCTCTGGTCGACCATCAACTTCCACCGACGAAGTTCACGCCCAAAAAATTAAAGATTTGGTGATTGCAAACTGTCGATTTACAATTAGAGACCTTGTTGATGATGGAATTTCAAAAGGATCGATCAATTCCATTTTGGCCTCAAACGCGTCATATCTCGATTGGTACCCGAGAACACTGAATGCGCCAACTCACACTGCATTGATTCTTCGTGACTTTTTCGCCAAAAATGAAGCACATATCATTCCACAACCACCGTATTCACATCGTACAACTTCTGGCTATTCTCTAAACTCAAAAGACCACTCCGTGGACACCGTTTTGAGTCGACTGGTGAGATTCAACGTGAATCTCCGCGCGCTTTGAAGGCCATACTTGCCGATGACTTCTTAGCAAGCATTGAGGATTGCCAGGTACCCGTTACCACCAAGAGAACACTATTGAACGACACCGTTATGGTAGTGCAGGATGGCTCGTTTGGGGAGGAATTATTCTTGGTTCCAGAACTGACCTGCATGTTCAGAGTGTAACGATGACAGGCCACATCTATCGGGATGTCATTCTGGAACAACATGCACGTTTGTTTCGGGGCGCCATGGGTGCTGAATTTCTGTTTATGGATGACAACGCCCGTCCTCTCCGTGCAAACATTGTAGACGAATGCCTTCAATTGGAGGAAATCACCCGTATGGATTGGCCAGCATACTCACCGGACTTGAATCCAATAGAGCATGTGTGGGATATGCTTGGCCGACGAATTGGAGCACGTCAACCCCTTCCCACCTGTCAACCGGAACTTCGGAGGGCGTTGCTTGATGAGTGGTGTAATATTCTCCAAGATCAGATTGATACTCAAATCATGCACTCCAACCAAACCCAGAAACATATGAAGCCTGGGCAAAAAAAGCAGCAATCTCCAAAAAAATAAAAGAAAAAATTATCAAGGTTATGGACTTTGTAACGCAAAATATAGAATATATTACACAATAAAAGCCATAAACATGTCAATAATATTGTGATGTGACCATATCCCTTAACAGTTTATGTTTATCTATTTACTATTCATAGTTCATATCACTAAGAACCTTGTGTCAACAATTCTACTGTGCATATGTATATAACTGTTATTCTTTTCTCAAGTTGTCTAAATTCATTTTTAATTTTCCTTTTATTATATATTAGATTTTTTTTAAGTAGTTTTAGTAGAGCGGTTGCTGGCGGAAAGCATGGAATACATGCTATTCACCATAAATCACTCAAAAAGGCCTAAAGCAAGAGTTCCTAGAACTCCTCACGATTGAGAGCCGTTCTGGCGTGTTGATATGCACCAGACAACTCTCAAAGCGGAACGGACCCAGTGATTATCACTGATTAACAGCAGTGAACTCAGCCAAAGGGCTGCTTGCGTTACCCAGAGTGGTTATTCAATACTCCTTTCTGTAGTTGTGCGACCAACACTGAAATCCCGTTAATTCGGGAAGGCCAGTGGCACTCCTGCGGCGTCCAAGATCAGATTGATCATTTGATACTCAGCATGCCTAGGCGTTGTAAGGCCTGTATTGCATCGTCCGGGAGACATACTCCATATTAACCATCATACTAACCATGTTATACTGTTTTTTGTAAATAGGCTCTTTTTTGAAATTTGCTCCAGGTTGTAAAAATCGCAATTTTTATTAATTATGTCAAACATATAGCATCTTTTTTGCACTTTACCTTTTGTTTAATAAATAGACTTTACTGATAAGTCAAATTTGTTTTGCTTCTGTCTCTTTCTTTGCCTGAACTTCATTATCCTTAATTTATGGACGTGAGTGTATATATGATTACCAATACGAGGAAATACTCGAATATGTGAAGAAGTAAATATGACTTCAAAATCTACCAAAGTCTTTCAAATCTACCCATAATCAAAAATAGACCAACAAAGACCTAAATTATCCTTTTGAACATGAACGTAATTTTCAAAACTAGACATAAGAGCATATATGTCATAACATTTCATTAAAGACAGACAATTTCAAGTTTTCAAGCAAAAATTTGCAAAATAAATATTTGAACAGAATAAACCAAAAATAAAAACATCGGCAACACGAGAAATTACAACATGTCCATCATAAACATCAAGTTATACAAGCCAACATTTTCTAATACGCATTGAAACAACTTGATCAACGAAAAGTTCGTAAACATTGCGTAGTTTTTTTTTTTTTTATAAAAAAAAGATTCATTTTATCATTGCAATGACTGCCATGGGGCTATATGAGTACTTCAAGTACTATTATAATAATTTCAAGTACTATTATACGGTCCAAAACTATTAAATTGAATTTCACAAATTAATTTCAATAACTTTATTGAACTAAATCAAATTATGTGTATAAAAATCTTTGTGTACGCCATTATAGTTTTTGTTTTATATCATTTTGAAATATGTCTATATTTAAAAGATTTTCATATTTTTAGCTGTTTAGACTTTTTTTCCACTTTTTTGAACAATGCAAATAGATTAAATAGTAAATATCCTATACCATTCTCTTACCAATAGAAATTTTAAATGTAACTTCTTATAATTTGCGTCTTGTATTGGTTTGTTGCTCTACATTTTTTTTTTTAATACTTTTAGTTAATTAGGCCAGGACAAACAGTTTAACGTGGATTACGAACCACTAACAAACTTCCATGCCACCGCCAGAATTCAAACCTGAAGCCTGTAATACCAAAGGCCAGAGCACTAACCAATTTAACATCAGGCCGCCTGTAGCTTTTTGAAGTAGGGACTGTATAATAGCTCTCAAATGGAATCAAAACTTCGACTTATTAGAAGCTATATAATAGTCTGACAAAAGTAGAACAACGAATAAATTTTAATTATCTGAAACAATACATAATTCAAATAAACTTTAAAAAAAATATTTTTTATTGATTTCAAATGAAAAGTAAACTGATCTCAACAAATCCCGGTTCACCCACAGAGCAAAACTAAATTAATTAAAAAGCATATATCTTTTAAATTGTTTCCTACATAAAAGCTACGTAGAATCTAATCAGTTCTTTTCGTTAACATTCACTTTTACAGTGAATAAAAATATGCTACAACTATTTAAACTATAAATCTGCTAACAACTAGCTTGCACACAAGCGAAACTCGAGTTGAATTTTCGCTGTAGCGATAAGCATTTTATGCCTAATATGTACCCAAAACACTTAAGTTACAGTAAACATTAATATTTGTAACTTGCGGAGTAATTCATTAAAATAATCTAATTCTAAGCGTGACTTCTACAATTTCCCCGTCGGCAAAGTTGGCCATTAAATGAAGATAGATCAGTTTACTTTCCTCACTTTCCGCAGTTACTAAGTGAACGTAAGTAAACCCAGACACACGAGAAAGAGCTGTTTGCTTACTGGCATAATTTCAAATTAAATGGCCATATTAACTATGTGATGGTAGATGAAGAATGGGAAATTTAAGCGTTCTTTATAATGTAATTTGATTGTAATAACTTAGTTTTATGTTGCATACAGTTGACGATTCACAATAATCTTCTCCTGTTACATTGGTGAATATGATATAAAAGGGGTTGTTATTTTCTTAAAATCTATTGCTGCATTAACAAATCTAGATTTCTGTTTCAATGTGTAACGATGCACTATTATTTCACTTAAGCATTTAAACTGTACAGTATTATTTCTTTAATTTAATTAATTTTATATAGCTGAGAGATATATATTTGAAATGGATTTGAGAGACGCTATAGTATTTATTCCTTCAATTGATGAATTGCACTTAAAATACCTAAATAATAATTGGGCAATTAAAATGTAGGAAATTTAAGCCTTGATTTTATAAAAAACATTTATTTAATTTGTAATAATTATAATAATAATAATTATACAAATTAAATAAATAAAATAAAATTAAAAAAGTTTTATGTAAAATTATATTTTAAAAAAAAATATTTTTAAATAAAAATTTTATTTAATTTTATATTGTATAATTTATCTAATCTATATTCTATAGTACTCGTCATGTCGTAGGTGTTGAATACTTTAGTAATCTATTTGGTTATTCTCTCTTTGATTTGCATCGGACTATTTACTTCATTTGCTTGTGTTGCACTAAAAAATTTCTCAAATATTACTTTGTGTATGGGTTTATGGAGATATTTGTGAACGGATTATATTCACAAGGGTATAAGTGTTTAATTTTTTATTATATTGAATGAACATGGAAAGTTTTAATAGTCATTTTCTTGAGTAAATTCAATTCATAACATATTTACATTGAAACTTATATCGGAATGAGGCATGTATCATTTTGAAAAATCTTATTTGAATTTATCTTTTATTTAGAAAATTAAATAAAGTACTCATTTATTGATCAGAAGTCATTATAATTAACTTAGATCTAGTTTTACGCAGGTATTTCAGGTTATTATAGATTAACCTATGTCATGTTTTTTCGGATGTTTTTAGGGCCTGCCTATACTACAGGCGAAATGGGAAAGGGTCCTGTTTACAACGACTTTCAAAACAAACGCTTTATAATTTTTTTAATATAAATAAATGTAAATTTAATATTTCCAAAGATCCGTCCTTTTCTACTATAAAAAAAAATTATATTTAATATATCGCTCTTTTTAAGCTAATTAAATATATTAAGTTAATTCTTATTAATTACTCTATGGAGATAACCTTATTCTAAAGTGCACGGATGTAAGAAAATAATGTAAATAAGGATATATTTATAAGGATATCAAAGGATTCTAAATAAATGACTTTTAAATCCTAAAACGCTTGGCATGAAATCCACATCAGAACTCTGAAATAAACCATTTTTAATCAAAAACGAGATATTAATTGTATTAATGGTAGATTGCGAAACATATTTCTGTCTAGTTGCAAGCAATTGATTGCATTATGACACAAGATTAATTGAATGTAGGATGGGCTTTTAGCACCGCTTTAGCGCTAAGCGAGCGCACCTCACAATGGCTATTATTTATCCTTTTAGGGCACCGGTTCTGTCAAACGCACTGCTCTTTGATGTACAGCCCCGCACTACTTTGAAACTTTGACTCCTGAGAATACAAACTATAATCTCCAAGTTTCCACTTTCAGTACGAGTGGGAGACTGAATTGGCATTTTACCAAGAAACGGAAAGTTATTGCAATACGTGTAATTGAAATTTATTCCGTTCGGATATTCGTCTCTAAAGAATAAATTTCAAAGTATCTTTATCCATTATTTTATTTATATCTTGCTTTCTGTAAATTCTTCAGTAAAACGTATGCAGGAAAGGTTTAATAGATATCGCTAAATATAAATAGGGAGACAAATATAATTACATTTAAAACAAATTTGTAGTAAAAAAGATAATCTTACATGGACTTCGAAAAAATGTTTTATCATTAAAAAATTCAAATTTTCATTAAATTTTCAGTTTATAGACACTTATAATAAGCGAGTGTTGAATACATTCAAATATTATCTAAAACCAAATGGGATTTTTTAAAATACCTACCATATCAGTACCTTAATATACTTTTTATATAGTATACCTTTTTATCAGTTTACTATATGAATCATTTTGAAGACAATTTATTCATCTGACTAAAGTCAGTTAAATTTTCGCGCTCATAGAGAAATATAGAAATCATCTGAAGTAGGCTGGCATAATTGGTTAAATGTATATATTTAACCACACAAACCTCTAAAATGTGAAATATAGGTGTACATAAATTAATTAAATGCAAAATTCACTGCACACAAGCATTGTATTTATAATACACTGAAGCACAAGAATTTGCTCTGTTGAAGAAAAAAAAATGAAATATTAAAAAAAAAAATCTAAATATCTGTGAGTAATTTATAAGTTACAATGGCTCTAAAAAGGATAATTTGCAAAACATAAAACTCTTTTTTTTATAAACGGAAGCAATTATTTTGGGCGGGAAAGATAAATTAAGTGACTTTTTGGGAGAAAATTGAGTTCCCTTAAATTTTTAAAACCAAGTATCTCAATATGAAGTTTTTTTTTAAGAAAAAAAAATTGTTTTTTATGGTTATGATTAGAATTATTTTGTAACTTTTATTTTTTCTAAATAGTTAAAAAATGCTTTGTGCTGCATGATTAGAATAAGAATAATGCATTTTTCAAATAAAAAGGAAACGTTATGATTTCTGCTTAAAGAATAAAATAAACATTAGCAAGCTCAAGTGAATAACAAAGAAAATAATATTTAACACCAAAAACTGAGGATACAAAAAACTGTTATCTAAAAAATTTTTTTTTTTAAATTTTTACTTTACTGTCTGAAGAAGAAATTAACTAAAATATCACAATAAGCCAATAAATAAATTAACGAAAACTTTAAAAAATATTATAGCTAGTATTTTACGTAAATATTGATGAATAATGATGTTGTTGTGTTCATAAATTTAAAACTAATTTCCAAAACTTGACACGGCATCTAACATAGGTCAGAGGAAGATAAACAAACTGTCAATAATATTTTGATAAATGATTAAGATGCCTTTTTTTTTTTTTTATAATGAATATATTGGCTTATGATAGTTGAAATGTATTAATACCCATTTTAACATTTTCTTTATGTTGCTGTCAAGGGTTTCAAAGAAATTAACAATAAAGTAAACTACACAAATATATTTTTAAAAATCTTTTACTACGAGTTTTCATAGCCTTATGATACAAATAAATGACTTCAACGAAAAACAAAGTAATATGGCGACAATGAATAATTTATTAAGTTTTTCATGAATAAAATATTGAAAAAAAAAGCGAAAAAAGATTAGAAAAGGGTAAGAAAAATGAAGGGAGGAAAAGATGAAAGAATGGCGGGGAAAAAAAAAAAAAAAAAAAAAAGGAATTACAATCGCTTTAATTGTTCTATAAAACTTCAATTGTTCTACTCTCGTAAAACCTTTTGGAAAAAAATTGAATAAATTACATAACACTATAAATTATTTATTTTATATGTATAAAATAATTTTCAATCTTATTTCTTTGTATTTGATTTTTAATATTTTAATTCATGGGTTAATTTCTAATAAAATACTTCCAACTATGCTTTAAGTATTCGAGAGTATTAAAAAAAATAGAATTTTCGAATAAAGTATCATTTTATTTTTATTAATATTAATACAGTTACTAAATATCCTAGTTATTTTAATTTTTTTAGGCATTCCCCAAATAAAAACATGGTTTACTTTAATAACACTCTAATTAAATCGCTTGAGTCGCTGTAAGATATCGCTAGAATTGTAATGTTATCTCATTGCAAGAAAGCGATAGATCAACTAAGTATCTCGTAATTACATTTTAAAGATTTTTGCAGCTTTCTAGACTGCTAACTACTACTACTACAACCCCACACCACATCCCTGTGCCTTAGGGCTGAGTTGCCCCTTTTACAGTTTGGGAATGATGCGGGTGAGAAGTCTGATTAGGTTCTGTGACGATTTACGGTCATAGGAGACAGGGACCTACGGTTTAAAGTGGATTCCGAACCACTACAAACATACATGGCACCGGCAGGATTTGAACCCGATCGGCTGCTAACAAAAGAATGCAGATATATCCAGAGGATGGCGACGAAAATAATTAAGGAAAGATTTTTTCTCTTAAGTATGTGCCAAGTTAATAGCCATTTTATGTTTTTCGAAGTCTCAAGTAATCAAGTGGCCAACATTGCCAAAACTGTTGCCCAGATTGCCAATTTGGCTATATTCTTAGTCTCCAGCCTTTTGCCGTATTCATGGGATTTATTTATGAAAAAAATTAATAGTCAATTCCTACTTTTTTTTCACTATTGCAGAAAGTCCTTTATAAAAAAAGTTGAAATTTTCCTCTTACATCTGGCGCCATCTATTGGTGGATACATGTAACTTAAATGTAAAAAAACTAAAATTAATCAATTAAATTTAATTAATGAATTAATATTTAAAAAAAACTGTATTAATATTAAGAATCATTCACTACAAGTTCAAAACATGTATTTGAACTTGAGTGGAGGAATAAAAGTGTTTATTAACGATTAAAAATTTGAACAAGATATATATAGGAAAGGTGAACTAATAGTAAGAATTGAAAAAAAAAATAATAAATCAGACAAATTGAAGTATAAATAATTATGTAAAAAAATAATAAAAGAAAATGGGCAATCGTCATTTACATACTTACAATACGGCTTCCTTAAAAATATATAATGACAAATATTTTCAAGCATTATGAATGTATTACATAATATTGTAATTATATGTTACACCAACTGCACTTTCTATCAAACTAAACTGAAAGAGATGAAAAAAAAAATCATATGAGGAAAATTTCCAAATTTAATAAATATGACATTTGATATATGATAAAAAAAAAAAAAAAAAAAAGTAGTTTTGTTATTTTTGAACAAAATCTGCTAGATTGAATTAATGTCATACCATAACTATATGGCGATATTCCAATTCATTTTCAAAGGGTTCTTGAAATGTGGAGAAAGCGCCATGTCACCATCCTTGGCACA
>BPLQ01011104.1:0-23426 GCA_021605075.1 Caerostris darwini | reverse complement strand
TTTCAAAAGAAAAATAAAACGTTATTTAGAATCTTAAATAGAAAAAAAAAAGAAAAAAGCCAAATCAGCAGTTAGTTTATTGAACTCCTTCCCTTATGTAGTTTTCAACGCATCTCGTAAAAGTTTCACCGTAAAATTTTACTGCACTTTATTGATTGTTCAAAAGACTTCAGAAAAACTTAACAGCGAGGCAAATTTTCCTAAATATAGGTTTTCATAAACGATTTGCGCATTTATCTCCATCAAATTGCACGTTAAATACTCTCCAGTAGCATATTTTGGCTCCGAAGAGGCAAAGTAGCCATCTTTACTCATTCTACTACAAAAGCAAGAAAAGAAAACTCTCCAAAAGATAAAGAAGGTATAAAAATGGAAAGAAGAAAAAAAAAAAATGTTAAATCTGCAACGAAATGAGGGCATCATCAACTAAAAAGGAAGAAGGCCCTCGCAAATTAAAGTTTTCTTCCTATTTTTTGTTCTTTAAAAAGAAGGAAAAATACGCAGAGGAATAATAATTAAAACCAGTTAGAAAAATGCCATCCACTTTGTTGCCCCTTCCCGAGCAATGGTCGGGAAGGCCTGGGCATAAAAGAGCCATTCATGCTGAAACGCTGCACTCAACGTTCTTGGAATCTGTTCACCCAGTTTTTGTCACTTCTCATTCGACTGAATGCATAAAAAGGAGGAAAATGCCTTCATTAAACCCAAGTTGTCCAAATGAACGAGCAAAGACTGCGGAATAACGGAGGGAGTATTGTGTGCTGGGGCCTTTAATATATCTTTTTACCGTAGCTCATTCCTTTGGAACAAAAGTGTTCTTTTGCATTCTAGACGAATTTTCTCGAAGAGGTCTTCTTTTTCATCTTTTAAAACTGTTTTGAAGAGGATTTCGGATGTTCTTAATTTTAGAAGAAATGTTTGTTAATTATTGCACGATTTCGACGACCGTAGTAAGTATGTTCCAGGAAGAAGATAACGGTGATTAACGGACCAAAAAAAAGAAGAAAAGTAACTTATTATTTTCCATTCAAATATTACGAATTAATTAATACATGCATGATAAATAAAAAAAAAATTGTGCTTTGAAAAAATACCAAGATCTTGATATATTCCAGTCAAGAGTTTAGCATTCGTTGCTATTGAAATAAAATGTTTAATTGGCTGAATACCACTTTGCCTGATTTGAATAAATTTTTAGTATTTATTTACTGTGATTGTATAGAGTTATTATCCTTATTATCTTTGTGATTACATATTTTACTACACATTATTTCATCGATGGCATATTACGAATTATCACTTATTTTATTTATTTATTTATTTTTTTAATCTCAATTTAAGTTAATTTCTTTTTATCATTACTTGCATGTGACTATTGAGAATTTCTAGGTGCCAACTATGTGAAGAATGAATTTAAGACAATTATTGTTATGGACTGATTTGATTTAAATACATGGAAAGTAATGAAATTGTGTAACATGTTCTAATGCCGCTGGCAATACAGAGACAGTTTATCTTAATCCTATAAGGAAGGGCTGCACCGCTATTACTCATTTAGCAATACTCAGAGAGCACGCGCAGCTTGAAGATATGCTTCGGAGGCCAGTAACACTACTCCTCTACGACTATATTAGACCAGGGCCGAATTTTTAAAGTGGATTCGGAACCCCTACAAACATCCATGATACCGCCGGGATTCGAACCTTAAACCTACGGTAAATAGCGCCAGAGCGCTAGCGGCTCAGCCATCATGCCTTTAAATTGTATAACATTTCATTTGAAGTTCTTATTTTGTGCATTGATAGCTTCATTAATTAACCTGAGACTGCGAGAGGTTAACATAATTGGGAGTTGTTAAGTTGGAAACCCGAAAATTGGGCTAACATAAAATTCTCCTGCATATTCCGGGAATAGGAATACAAATATTCTGATTTTAAAATCTTTCTTATTTCAGGAAATTAAGGAAATTCTCCAGATTTTCCCGCTGTAGTTGTATATTTCAAACTACGATAGAACTAAATGTTGAAGGAGCATTTATTGAGTAGTTAGCTTAAATGATAATCTTTTAAATATTCCTACCATTTGTACAGATTGCCTGTTAGAGCTTTCACTATGTTTTATTAGATATTAATGCAGAATATATAGCAAAATATTAATTAATGGCGATTGAAATTAATTAATATGATATAATTAAAAATGCCATCATATATAATGACATTACTGAAGTAGATTTATTAGATTTAATTTATACATTTATTTGTGTTTGTATTTTTGAATTGTGTGCATGCAATACTGCATTAAAATGATTTTACATAAAATAAGACGCATTGAAACTGAATATAATAATTTACATTTCATTACAATTTTTATTTTGGTTATTTCTCTTTATTGATAGCTTTACTAATTAGCCCGAATCTGCCAATGGGAAGCATTACGTCGAGGTTTTAAGTTGGAAATTCGAAAATTTTGCAAACTTAAGATTCTCACGCATATCCCGGGGAATGGGAATACAAATATGGTGGGCGGAAAATCATTCTTATTTCAGGAAATTAAGAAAATTCTCCAGATTCTCCAGCTGTAGTTGTTTATTTCAAATTGCTATAGAACTAGATGTAGTACTATCATTTATTAAGTAATTAGTTTAAATACTAATCTTTTAAAGATTGTTAACAATTGTACAGACAGCCTGTTAAAGCTTTCAGGATGCTTTATTAGAAATTAATTCTGAATTTATAGAAAAATATTAATTAATAGCTACTGCCATTAACGCAAACGTAGATTTATTAGATTTAATTTGAACATTCATTTGAATTTGAAGTTTTGAATTATTGTGTGCATGCAATTCTGCATTAAAAATGATTTCAAATAAAATAAATGGAAATCTGTTATGGAAATCTAAAAAAAAATTTGGAAAAATCTTTCTTTATTTCAGGATGTTAAGAAATTTCTCCAGATTCTCCAGCTGTAGTTGTTTGTTTCAACTTGTGATAGAATTCAATGTTGAACGAGCATTTATTGAGTAGTTAGTTTAAATACTAATCTTTTAAATAATGCTAGCATTTTCACAGATTGTCTGTTAAAATTTCTGGATGTTTTATTATATATTAATTCTGAATTTATAGAAAAATATTAAATATTTTTATATTTACCCATTAATGCAAAATCAGATTTATTAGATGTAATTTATACATTCATTTGAGTTTGTAGTTTTGAATAATTTTGTGCATACAATTCTGAATTAAAATAGGATTTTACATAAAATAAAGTAATAACTGATTAATAATGTACATTTCTGTAATAAACACTATATGTTATTTTGAAATTCATATAAATTGTAACTATTAACACAAAAACAGGTGTTATCTCATTGTCTTAGTGCCGAGGATTTCTTTGGAGTGGTTAAAGGACGAAATAAAAGCATAGCAAAAAATTAAAAGGTCTATGCTTTCTCTAAAACACACAAACTTTGAAGATCTTTATTTCTTCCTAGGCTTTCCATAGTTTTTTTTTGATAAATGTTTCACTTTTGTTTTTGCTACTACTATTTGTATAATAGATTTCCTATTGTATTGTCTGTATATTTTAAATATTTCCAACTAAGCCTTTTTTTTACTTTTAATTGCAGTTAATGATATCACAGACCTGAAAGCATGGTCTAGGAATCCTTTCAATTTAATAGTTATAATAATATAGGTGTTAACTATATTATTAGATTACTATTTACTATTTTTTGTACTTTAATTTCAGCTGGGGGATATAATATGGCTTGCATTTTACATTGTTCAAATATTATTTTGTAACTACTGATCGTAATTAAAGTAATAAATTTATTAAAAAACATTACAAATTATAATTTCCTTAAAACATAAAAATATATTAACAAAATTCACAGGTTGATGATACGAATCAATTAATTATTTTAGATGTTTGTTTTTATAGTATCTACATTCTTATCTAATACTGTTTCAATATTTGAAATTCATTTTCAAAACTCATAATTTTTTCAGCAGTTTTCTAATCAAATCTGGAATTTGTATTTTACAATTGATTTGGAGACTATACATTTACATACCTGCAATTATTGATTTTTTTATGAGGTTTTTAATGAGATATCACACATTATGATTTTAAACTAAAGCATGAAAATATTAATAAAAAACATGGATTAATGATACGAATAAAATTCTAAGTCTCTTTTTGTGTAGTCCGCATTTACCGCACTTAAGCATATCATGTTTGAGAACAGCATAAGCTCTACGACCGAATACTGAAAATCAATGAACAGAAAATTCTTCAGCTTTCCAAGAGCTAACCGATCAAAATAACCATAGCCGAGCACAACAGAAACTTGTTAAAATGTATTACATTCTTGTTCGCTTCTTTTATTTGCAGCGGCGGCTGCAGTTCAGAGACAAAACATTCAATATAAATTACTTCGCGAAGAAATTTCTACGTTCATTTTCCGCAAATGCGTCAACCTCAGAATAGGACCAGACTAATGAAAGCCTGCATTTCGTTTACTAACCTCATAAAGTTTCAGCCACGGGGGTTTCTTTACTCGATTTTTTTCTTCTTTTATTTTCAGCTTTTGTTCTTTATCGCATGTGTTTTGTCACTGAACAAATCGAAACAACTTGCAGTCCAGTTCAAATATTTGCTGTTCTTTGTATTTGTTAAGATAGGAACAGGTGGTATCTCATTGTCATAGTGCCAAGGATTTCTTTGGCATGGTAAAAGGACGAAATAGAAACACTTCATTTTGACAGCAAAAAAAAAAAATAAAATGTTTATCCTTTCTCTAAAACACACAAGCTTTGAAGATGTTTATTTTATCTTAGGCTTTCAATAGTTTTTTTGATAAATGTTTCACTTTTGTTTTTGTTACTACTATTTGTGTAATAGATTTTCTATTGTATTGTCTATATATTGGAAATATTTCCAACTAAGACTTTTTTTTTTTACTTTTAATTGCAGTTAGTGATATCCCAAACCTCAAAGCATTGTCTAGGATTCCTTTCAAGTTAATAGCTGTTATCCATTTAACTATTTTATTAGATTACTGTTTACTATATTTTTATTACAGCTGGAGGATAACTATATGGCTTGAATTGTTTATAATTCTTACGGTTTTAATACTTTTATCAGTAGAGATGAAGTAAATCGTTAATATTTACAAAATATAAGAAGTATAATGTGATTATATAGGTAATAAGTTAAGTGGCTATTCTTTCATAAATTTTGCTTATATACATATAATTAATTAAGAAACAAAGATTTCATTTTTCACTGACATATTTAATTTACATATAATCATGAATATTAAACATCTCAAATGCATTATTATAGGAGAAGCGTTTTCCTTTTTGTGTAACATTTCCAGCATATACATCAGCCATATGCCTATTTATAAAATTCCCTCTAATCGAAATATTAATGATAAGCTTCACATATCACTCTATACGAAACAAAAAAGTTCCATAAATGACCTAATCCTCCTACCCCAGTTCTTAACTCCCATTTGATGCCATTTTAACTTTAGGGGAAGAAGATTCTTTAATATGTTACGAAAAACACTTCCTTTTCTAACAGTTTTAAAGTGGAGCAGCCTGCTTGATAAGTCTCTTAATTATCTTATCTGCCTACCTCATTAGCTCTTTTAATTAACAGGATAGCGTCTGGCACCCACTAAAGAATTTCACTAATCAATTATGCGATTCATGTCCATCGAAAAGAGGAAGTTTAGAAATTCTGCCTGGTAATGTGCATTGTGGTTTGGGTTTTGCAGTGTAATTGCCAGGTGGTAATTCGTGGCATCCAATAGAATGCTGCTCCTAGACGGTATTGGCAATTTTTGAAACGGACGTATTTAAATTTCTGAACAGAATGTGTTGTGCTATTGCATTTTGTTATGGAAAGAAGTTATGATTGTTAGAAATGAAAATCGTTGGTGCGATTTAAAGTGTTTTCGAGGCGTATTTTCATCGAATTAAAACACATTAGTTCCCTGCTCTACGATCGGAAATTGGATTGGGGACTAGAGAATGAATATTGCTCTTGAGTTGGGTTTATGGCCTTGTAATTGTTATTTGGTAAAGAATTTTCCAAAATGCTATGTTGAAGAGTAAAATATTTAAACTATTCTTTTATATTCGGTTTTAATTATTTTATAATTAGAAATGAAGTAAACTCTTTTATATATTGAAATTATAGGAATTGTAATTTGATTATACAGGTAATATGTTAAGTGGCAATTCTTTCATAAATTTTGCTTAGATACACATATAATTAATTAAGAAAAAAGACTTCATTTTTCACTGTCATATTTAATTTACATATAATTTTGAATATTAGACACTTCAAATGCATTATCATAGCAGAAGTTATGATAAAAGTGTACCATTTCTAACATATACAGCAACCATACATATTTATGAAATTCCTTCTAATGGGAAATTTTAAGATAAATTTCTTTTCGCGTAACATTTCTATCATATACAGTAACCATACTTCTATTTATAAAATTCCTTCTAATGGGAAATTTAAAGATAAGTTCCACATATCACTCTATACAAAACAAAAAAGATCCTTAAATGTCCTAATCCTCCTATCCCAGTTCTTAACTCACCATTTGACGCCATATTAACTTTAGAGGAAGAAGACTCTTTAGTATGTTGCGACAAACACTTCCTTTCTTGACGGTTTTAAAGTGGAGCAGCCTGCTTGATAAGTCTCTTAATTATCTTATCTGCCTACCTCATTAGCTCTTTTAATTAACAGGATAGCGTCTGGCCCCCACTAAAGTATTTCACTAACCAATTATGCGATTCATGTCCATCGAAAGGAGGAAGTTTAGAAATTCTGCCTGGTGATGTGCATTGTGGTTCGGGTTTTGCAGTGTAACTGCCAGTTGGTAATTTGTGGCATCCAATGGAAAGTTGCTCCTTAACGGCATTGGTAATTTTTAGAACTGGAAGTATTTAAACTGCTGAGGAGAATGTGTTGTGCTATTGCATTTTGTTATGGAAAGAAGTTATGATTGTTAGAAAGGGAAATCGTTGATGCGATTTAAAGTGTTTTCGAGGCGTATTTTCATCGAATTAAAACACATTAGTTCCCTGCTGTACGATCGAAAATTGGATTGGAGACTAGAGAATGAATATTGCTCTTGAGTTGGGTTTATGGCCTTGTAATTGTTATTTGGTAAAGAATTTTCCAAAATGCTATGTTGAAGAGTATAATGTTTAAACTATTATTTTATATTCGATTTCAATTATTTTATAATTAGAAATGAAGCAAACGCTTTTATATATTCAAATTATAGTTATTGTAATTTGATTATATATGTAATATGTTAAGTGGCAATTCTTTCATAAATTTTGCTTGAATACATGTATAATTAATTATGAAAAAAAATCATTTTTCACTGGCAGGTTTAATTTACATATATTCATGAATATTAGACATTTCAAATGTATTATCGTAACACAGGTTTTTTTCCTTTTCGTGTAACATTTCTACCATATACAGCAGGCATACGTCTATTGATGAAATTCCTTCTAATGGGAAATTTAACGACATATTCCTTAAATTACTTTTTGTGTAATATTTCTATTATATACAGCAACCGTACGTCTATTGCTAAAATTCCTTCTAATAGGAAATTTAAAAATAAATTACCCATATCAATCTATACGAAACAAAAAAGTTCCTTAAATGGCCTAATCCTCCTATCCCAGTTCTTAACTCACCATTTGACGCCATATTAACTTTAGAGGAAGAAGACTCTTTAGTATGTTGCGAAAAACACTTCGTTTCCTGACGGTTTTAAAGTGGAGCAGCCTGCTGTATTAAGTCGCTTAATTATCTTATCTGCCTACCTCATTAGCTCTTTTAATTAACAGGATGCGTCTGGCACCCACTAAAGTATTTCACTAATCAATTATGCGATTCCTGTTCATCGAAAAGAGGAAGTTCAGAAATTCGGCGTGATAATGTGCATTGTGGTTTGCGTTTTGCAGTGTAATTGCCAGTTGGTAATTTGTGGCATCCAATGGAAAGTTGCTCCTTAATGATATTGGTAATTTTAGAAATGGAAGTATTTAAACTTCTGAGGAGAATGTGTTGTGCTATTGCATTTTTATTATGGAAAGAAGTTATAATTGTTAGAAATGGAAATCGTTGCTTAGATTTAAAGTGTTTTCGTTGCGTATTTTCATCGAATTAAAACACATTAGTTCTCTGTATTACGATCGGAAAGAGAAGAATATTGCTCTTGAGTAGGATTTAAGGCTATGTTGAAGAGTATAATGTTTAAATTATACCTTTTCAGTTCTTTTATAATTAGAAATGAAGTAAAAGTATTTATATTTACAATTTGTAGGAGTTATTATATTAATGGGCCAAGTAAAACACCCGATAATTAAACATATATTTAAAAAATAGTATCTTGAGGAATCCGGAACATTCTTACAACTAAATTATTAAGTTTATGGTTAACTACTACTATCACAACATCCCATCAATGAATGTAAGTTTAAAGCCTAGAATAGGAATCGAACCCAATGTTCCAGTGTTTACAATAGGGATAGATAAAAACAGCAATGCCATTTGTCCTTCCTATGATTTGCAGGAAACAAAGTAATCATGTAAATGACTGATCCTTCGGTATGTTTTAAAATCCTTGTAGCGGTATTAAAATGAAAAAAATTTAAAGTGTAGTACCCGATTATACCATCTGCTATGCGACCAATTACCTATGGTGAAGGCCTTCAAATCCCGGAAACATCAAATGAATATTTTATTGATAAAGAAGATCCAGAATAAATTTTTTGGGATGCTGTACAATCTTCTATGGCATGATATAAAGATAATGCTATACTTACACCATACATTATGTCTCAAGGAGAACTGAATAACCTAGTTAAAGATCTACAGCTTTCCAAGACTAAGACAGAATTACTTTCATATAATAAAGTTTACTTCAGGGAGATGATAGAGTAACTTTATTTCGCAAACATTGTTTGTAATTTCTACTTTATTTTATACCAGAAAAATCTTTTTTCTGTTCTGACATCAATGTCTGAATGACGCCTCTCTAAATTGAACATGACTTTCTCATTGGCGGCTATTCAGAGATTTAACCCAAAACTAGTCTCAAGACAGTATTGTTGAATATTGGAAACTGACTACCATCCTTTCCAGTTTCAAATTCGGTAAATATGAAAGAATAAAATTTAAAGTATTTGTCGAACTGCTTTCAATACAACAAATACACGTGTCATATTTGTTATATGAAAAGGTACATCTTTTCGTTTTCAATTTCACTACTTTTTCTGTGAGATTGTCAATAAAGCCAAAACTTTGCAGTAAGTAAGAAAACATTATCCTTCTTGAAAAACATTTACTTTTGGAGGGAAGGACGAGCAAAATTCTTTTTAAATAGAGAGAAAAATAATTCTTACTATCACTTCACTCGAAAAACTTGGATCAATTAAAATATTATAAAAATCATGAAGAAGAATTTATAAGTCTTCAAATACTTAAATTACTAATTTCAAGCAATAAATGATTCAATGGACCAATGAAAGAAAGAAATTTTCATTGTTCCCCATTCCTTTTTAATGATTCCAACAAGATGAAAAAAGAAGCTTGTAATGTTTTTCGCTTTGTGACAATGAATTTCTTAGGCAATGGAAGTTAAAAGTCTATAAAAATTGTTGATGCATCTGTTGTCTGCATACATGGTACTAGGTTGCACTATGTATCTAAAAATGCATTTCCTGCAGTGCCAGTTGCACTTTTCTGAAAACTCTGATTGGATTAGCTGTGAGCATGCTGAACGTTTTAACTAGGACATTGAAAAACTAGCGAAAAAACATTACGAAAAATGGTTCGCTACAGTGTTGCTAAATTACTATTGAAGAATTTTCAATGACAATTGTAAGAAAATGCGTAAGCGACAATCAAACAGATCATGTAATGTCGAGTAAAAAGGTTACATGCGTTTCTCAATACATTGTTTCACACTCAGAACCCTAAGTTAAAAATATCTTAAGAAAAGGAGAAAATTAAAAACTTTTCATTGTCATATTCGTTTTCAGTAACCCAAAATCAGCAATAAAAGGCAATTTTATTTTATCTAAGAAAAAGAAAATTAATCGAAATTTGTTGTTCTGTGTAATTATTGCTCTTCAGTTTTTAAATTTCGTAATTGATGAAAATGATATAATAAATGAGGAACTTGCAAAGAAAAAATTCGATTAACGTTATTTGGTAATTGAAAGGAATATTAATTAAAAAAAAACAGCATTAGTAGATTTTTTTTAACTCTATTTAAAATATTTTTTTAATTATTATTATTCCATAAAGAAAAATTATTTAATAGAAATAAAAATAAAATTGAACTTCAAGAATATAATAAAAATGCATCCTCATTTTATATCAACTTATCCACATATTTTGAGAGGTTAATTTTTAGAAAAATTTGTCGGTTTTAAATTTTTAGAAAAACTTTTTAGAAAAAAAGTCGGATAAAAACAAGTTATTTCTCGCTTTCAGTAACACTGTTCTTTTTGTATAATTAAGAAGCTATAACACAAATAAGTGAATTAACCAGAGAATTTTTCTTACTTTTTGAAACTTAAATTTCTGATTTTACTACCAACAAAGTAATTAAGTAATTCCTTTAAAGAAAATTTCTCCTTTAAGTACACTTTCTATTTTACAAAAGAAAAATAAAACGTTATTTAGAATCTTAAGTAGTAAAAAAAAAAGTAGCAGCCAAATCAGCAGTTAGTTTATTGAACTCCATCCCTTATGTAGTTCCCCAACGCATCTCGTAAAAGTTTGATTGTTAAAAAGTCTTCAGAAAAACTTAACGTAACAGCGAGGCAAATTTTCCTAAATACAGGTTTTCATAAACGATTTGCGCATTTATCTCCATCAAATTGCGCGTTACATACTCTCCAGTAGCATATTTCGGCACCGAAGAGGCACAGTAGCCATCTTTACTCCTTCTACAAAAGCAAGAACAGAAAACTCTCTAAAAGATAAAGAAGGTATAAAAATGGAAAGAAGAAGAAAAAAAAAAAATGTTAAAACTGCAATGAAATGAGGGCATGATCAACTAAAAAGGAAGGAGGCCCTCGCGAATTAAAGTTTTCTTTATATTTTCTTGTTCTTTACAAAAGAAGAAAAATACGCAGAGGAATAATAATTAAAACCGGTCAGAAAAATGTCATCCACTTTGTTGCCCCTTCCCGAGTAATGGTCAGGAAGGCTTGGGCACAAAAGAGCCATTCGTACTGAAAGGCTGCACTCAACGTTCTTGGAAACTGTTCGCCAAGTTTTTGCCACTTCTCATTGGACTAAATGCATAAAAAGTAGGGAAATGCCTTCATTAAACTGAAGTTGTCCAAATGAACGAGCAAATGACTGCGGCAAATCGGAGGGGGTATTGTGTGCCGGGGCCTTTAATATATCTTTTTACAGTGGCCATTCCTTTGGAACAAAAAAGGTTCTTTTGCAGTCTAGACGAAATTTCTTGAAGAGATCTTCTTTTTCATCTTTTAAGACTATTTTGAAGAGGATTTCGGATGTCCTTAATTCGTGGAGAAATGTTTGTTAATTATTGCATGATTTCGACGACTGTAAAGTATGCTATGGGTAGAAAATTATGACGGTTAACGGAACAGCAGAAAAAGAAAACTGACTTATTATTTTCTATGCAAATATTACGAACTAATTAAAAACATGCATGGTAAATGAAAAGAGTTATGGTTTGAAAAAATACTAAGATCTTGAACTATTCTAGTCGAGTTTAATATCCATTGCTATTAAAATAAAATGTTTAATTTTTCTGGAAATACTTGGCCTTATTTTGATGCTTTTCTAGTACTTATTTGGAATATACAGTGATTATCAAGAGTTAACTATACTTACAAATAGTTATAGTTAACTATATATACAATTTTTTTTTATTTTACTGTAAATTATTTTCGTTTTATTATTATTCGCATTTGACTATTGAAAATTGTTAGGTGCCAACTATATGAAGAACGAATTAAGAAATTACTTTTATGGACTGATATGATATAAATACATTCAAACTAAATTAATTGTATAATATTTTATTTGAAATGCTTTTTTTCTCAGTTTCTAATTAATGGCAGCTTTACGAATCTGTCTGAAACTGCCAGTGGGTAACATAACCTCGAGGTTTTAATTTGGAAACTCGAAAATTGGGAAAACTTAAGAATCTAACGCATATCCCGGGAATAGGAATACAAATATGCTGGTCGAAAAATATTTCTTATTTCCGTAAATTAAGAAAATCCTCCAGATCCTCTAGGTGCACTTGCTTGTTTCAAATTGCGATATAACTAGATGTAGAATAAGCATTTACTAAATAGTTTGTTTGCATACTAATTTTTCAAATGTTGTTAGGATTTGTGCGGACTGCTGTTAACGCTTTCTGGATTATTTATTAGATATTAATTCTGAGTTTAAAGAAAAATATTAATTAATTCCTACTGGCATTAGTGCAACCGTATATTTATTAGTTTTAATTTATACATTCACTTGATATTGTAATTTTAAATTATTGTGTGCATGCAATTCTGTATTAAAAATTAATATTTACATAAAATAAATCGCATCAAAACTGAATTTAATAATTTACATTTTATTACAATTTTTTATTTTATTCATTTCTATTTAATAATAGCTTTACTAATAATACAGAAACGACCAATGGTTAATAGAATTGTGAGATGCTAATTTGGAAACCCGAAAATTGTGCAAACATAAGATTCTCACGCATATTCTAGGAACAGGAATAAAAAAAAAGGATGGTCGGAAAAGATTTCTTTTTTTCTAGAAGTTAAGAAAATTCTCCGGATTCTTCAAGTGTAGTTGTTTATTTCAAATTGCAATGGAACTAGATGTAAAATGAATATTTAATAAGTAATTAGTTTAAATACTGATCTTTTAAATATTGTTAGCATTTGTACAGAGCGCCTGTGAAATCTTTCAGGATGTTTTATTGGATATTAATTCTGATTTAATAACAAATATTAAATGATAAAGACTGATTAATGATAAATTTAATTAATTTAATTAATTAATTTAAATAATAATTAATAGCGTAGATTTATTAGATTTAATCTATACATTCATTTTAGTTGTAATTCTGATTTAATGTGTACATGCAATTCTGCATTAAAAAGGATTTTCCATAAACTAAAAGACATCAGAATTCAAATTAAGGATTTACATTTCAGCATGAAAACTTTACAAGCCATTTTGAAGCAACAATATAAATTGTAAGTATTAACTCAAAAGCAGCAGAATTCCTTGGTTTAAAAAACAAAAGACAAGTAAAAAAGTCCAGATACAAAATGACATCAAACAACAATTTCGATGAATTAGTCTATACTTCTGAATATAAGAACCAAAACAGGCGTAACAAACATAAGCTCTAACGATCGAATCCTAAAAAATCAATTGATAGAAAAATTTTCAGCTTTCCAAGAGCTAACCGATCAAAGTAACCATACCTGAGCACAACAGAAACTTGTTAAAATGTATTACATTCTTGTTCGCTGCTTTTATTTGCAGGGGCGGCTGCATTTCGGAGACAAAACATTCAATAAAAATTACTTCGCGAAGAAATTTCGATGTTCATTTTCCGCAATTGCGTCAACCTCAGAATAGGACCAGACTAATAAAAGCCTCCATTTCGTTTACTAACCTCATAAAGTTCAAGCCACGGGGGTTTCTTTGCTCGATTTTTTTTCTTCTATTTTCAGCTTTTGTTCTTTATTGCATGTGTTTTGTCACTGAACAAATCGAAACAACTTGCAGTCCAGTTCAAATATTTGGTGTTCTTTGTATTTGTCGAGATAGGAACAGGTGTTATCGCATTGTCTTAGTGCCCAGGATTTCTTTGGCATGGTCAAAGGACGAAATAAAAGCTTAGCAAAAAATTAACAGATCTATCCTTTCTCTAAAACACACAAACTTTAAGATCTTTATTTCTTCTTAGGCATTCAATAGTTTTCTTGATAAATGTTTCACTTTTGTTTTTGCTACTACTATTTGCGCAATAGATTTTCTATTGTTTTGTCTGTATATATTGGAAATATTTCCAACTAAGCCTTTTTTTGTACTTTTAATTGCAGTTAGTGATATTCAAAACCTCAAAGCATTGTCTATAATTCCTTTCAGGTTAGTAGTTGTTATCCGTTTAACTATATTATTAGATTACTATTTACTATATTTTTATTTCATTTGGAGGATAACTATATGGTTTGAATTTTTTATAATTCTTACGGTTTTAATAATTTTATGAGTAGAAATGAAGTAAATGTTTTTATATTTACAAAATATAGGAAGAATAATGATTATATAGGAAATAAGTAAATTGACAATTCTTTCATAAATTTTGCGTCGATACACATATAATTAATTAAGAAAAAAAATTTCATTTCTCACCGACATATTTAATTTACAGATAATCATAAATATCATACATTTCAAATGAATTATCGTAACACAAGCGTTTTCCTTTTCATGTAACATTTCAACCATATACTGCAGCCGTACGTCTATTTATAAAATTCCTTCTAATCGAAAATTTAGAGATAAGTTTCACATATCACTCTATACGAAACAAAAAAGTTCCTTAAATGAGCTAATCCTCCTATCCCAGTTCTTAACTCATCATTTGTTGCTCTATTAACTTCAAGGGAAGAAGACTCTTTAATATGTTGCGAAAAACTCTTCCTTTTCTGACGGTTTTAAAGTGGAACAGCCTGCTTGATAGGTCTCTTAATTATCTTATATGCCTACCTCATTAGCTCTTTTAATTAACAGGATAGCGTCTGGCACCCACTAAAGTATTTCACTAATTAATTATGCGATTCATGTCCATCGAAAAGAGGAAATTTAGAAATTCTGCGTGGTAATGTGCATAGCGGTTTGGGTTTTGCAGTGTAATTGCCAGTTGGTAATTTGTGGCATCCGATGGAAAGTTGCTCCTTAATGGTATTAGTAATTTTAGAAATGGAAGTATTTAAATTGCTGAGGAGAATGTGTTGTGCTATTGCGTTTTGTTATGGAAAGAAGTTATGATTGTTAGAAATTTAAATCGTTGGAGGATTTAAAGTATTTTCCAGGTGTATTTTCATCGAATTATAACACATTAGTTCCTTGCCCGACGATCGGTAATTGGATTGGGGTGTAGATAAAGAATATTGCTCTTGAGTTGTGTTCATGGACTTGTAATTGTTATTTGGTAAAGAGTTTTTGCAAAATTATATGCTGAAGAGCAAAATGTTTAAATTATACTTTTATTTTCAATTGCAGTTCGTTTATAATTAGAAATGAAGTAAAAGTGTTTATATTTACAAAATATAGAGCTTATAAAAGTATTTTTGCATGTTGAACCACTATAAAATAAACTTATAATATAAAAAATACATCATTCTAACAATTAATATATCAAGTTTACGGTTAACTGATTCTACTACATCATCACAATAGGGTAGGTTAGTTCAAAGATTAGAGAATGACTTGAATCCAAAGCTTTCGTGTTTACAATAGGGATGGACAACAAATAGCAATGCCATTTGCCCTTTCTATGATTTGCAGAAATCAAAGTAAGGTAAATGGCTGCTCCTACGGCATGTTTTAACCTCCTTGTAGGGAATTCACAAGAAAAAAAATGTTGAAAGTGCAGTACCCGATCATACCCTCTACTAAGCAGCCAATTACCTATGGTGAAGCGTTTCAAATTCCGGAAACATCAAATGAATATTTGATTGATAAAGAAGATCCAGAATCACTTTTTTATGATACCCTATAATCTTTTATGTGTAGCGCTGAAAATAATGTCACTGACCAATGCAATGCAATATGTCTCAAGAAGAACTGAATAACTTTTTAGAGATCTAGAGCTTTCTGAGCAATACTGAGACAGAATTGCAGACTAGGGAAGCATTGCTTACATCGAGTATTAGAGAATGAAATTTACTTCGTGAAAATGATCGAGTGATTTCATTTCGCAATCGTTGTTTACAATTTCTGTCTTTTTTCATAAAAGAAAAAAATCTTGTTTTCTGTTCTGACGTCAATGACTGAATAGTTTTCTCTAAATAGAACATGAGTTTTCTCATTGGCGACTATTCAGAGATTTATAAAAGACAAGTTTCAAGAGAGTATTGTTAAATAATGGAAACCAACTTGCATTTCCAGTTCAATATTCGGTATGTATGGAAGAATAAAATTCGTAATAATGAATAAATATTTGTTGAACTGCTTTCAATACAACAAATGCATTTGTCATATACTATATTGTGATATGAAAGTAGTAGATGTCTTCCTGGGTCTCCGATTTCATTTTATGAAATACAGCTACTTTTTTTATATGAGAGAGCCAATAAAGCCAAAACGTTGCAGTAAGTAAGAAAGCATTATCCTACTTGAAAAAAAAAAAAAAAAATTTTGGAGGGAATAATGTGCTAAATTGGAAAAAAATGTGGAAAAAAATTCTGGCTGTCACGTTTGCTCATAAAACTTGGATTAATTGAAATTTTATAAAAGTCATGAACAAGAATTTATCAGTGTTCAAATACTTAAATTACAAATTTCGTGCTATAAATGATTCAGCGGAAAAATGAAAGAAAGACATCTTCATTGTTCCCCATTCCTTTTTAATGAACCCAACAGGATGAAAAAGAAGCTTGTAATACTTTAGGCTTTCTGTGAAGGAATGTCTTAGGAAACATGAGGTTAAATGAGTATGGGCAGTAAGAAATTAGTGATGGACATGTCTGCATACAAGACACTAGGTTGCACTATGTATCTGAAAATACATTTCCTACAGTGTTATTTGTACTTCTTTCCTGAAAACTTCGTCTGGGATAGCAGTCAGCAAGAGGATCATTTTAATTAGGACACTGAGAAACTAGAAAAAATAATATGAAATCTGGTCCACTACAATGCTGCTAGACTATTGTTGAACTATTTATATTGATACTGAGAAAATGAATATACGGCAATCAAAGCGATCCCATAATATAGTGTAAAGATATTCATGAATTTGTTAATACATTGTTTCATATTGAAAATTTAAGTTACAAATATTTTAAAAATAGAAGTCAGTTTAAAATTTTTCTTTGCCATAGTCGATTTCAGCAACCCAAAATCAACAGTAAATGGCTATTTTTTTATCTAAGGAAAAAAAAAACTTGCAAAGGAAAAAATTCGTTTAAAGTTATTTGGTAATTGAATGAAATATTTATTTTCAAAAATAAGCATTCGTAGAATATTTTTTTGTCTATATTTAAAATATATTTTTTAATTTTATTATTATATAAAACAAAACCATCTAATATGTATAAAAAGAAAACAGAATTTCTAGAATATGAAAAAAATGTATCCTCTCTAATATGAAATTATTCGCATATTTTGAGAGGTACGTTTTAGAAAAATTGCAGAAGTCATATAAATATTACATTACTACTCGCTTTCAGTAAAATACGGTATAAACGACTTATATATTTATAATTATATAAAATGGCCAGTTTTTTTAAATAATTATAAATATTGTAACACAAATCAGTGAATTATGCAGTGAATGTTTCTTACTTTTAAAAACTTAAGTTTTTGATTTTAATATTATCAAACTAATTAAATAAATTTCTTTAAAGAAAATTTCTCCTTTTAAGTACACTTTCTATTTTTCAAAAAAAACAACAAAAAAAAAAAACATTATCTACAATCTTAAGTAGAAAAAAAAAGTAAAGAAAAGAAAAGCCAAATCAGCAGTGAGTTTGTTGAACTCCTTCTTTTAAAACGCATCTCGTAAGAGTTTCACCGTAACCAAATTTTCCTAAATATAGGTTTTCACAAACAATTTGCGCATTTATCTCCATCAAATTGCATGTTAAATACTCTCCAGTAGCATATTTCGGCACCGAAGAGGCGAAGTAGCCATCTTTACTCATTCTACAAAAGCAAGAAAAGAAAACTCTCTGAAAGATGAAGAAGGTATAAAAATGGAAAGAAGAAGAAAAAAAAATGTTAAAACTGGAATGAAATGAGGGCATCATCAACTAAAAAGGAAGAAGGCCCTCGCGAATTAAAGTTTTCTTTCTATTTTCTTGTTCTTTAAAAAGAAGAAAAATATGCAGCGGAATAATAATTAAAACCAATTAGAAAAATTGCCATCCACCTTGTTGTCCCTTCCCGAGTAATAGTCAGGAAGGCTGGGACATAAAAGAGCCATTCATGCTAAAACGCTGCACTCAACGATCTTGGAATCTGTTCACCAAGTTTTTGTCACTTCTCATTTGACTAAATGCATAAAAAGGAGGGAAATGCCTTCATTAAACCCAAGTTGTTCAAATGAACGAGCAAATGACTGCGGCAAATCGGAGGGGGTATTGTGTGCCGAAGCCTTTAATATATCTTTTTTTTCCGTAGCAATCCTTTGGAACAGAAGAGTTCTTTTGCAGTCTAGACGAAATTTTCTCGAAGAGGTCTTATTTTTCATCTTTTAAGACCGTTTTGAAGAGGATTTCGGATGTTCTTAATTCGTGGAGAAATGTTTATTAATTATACCATGATTTCGACGACTGTAGTAAGTATGTTCCAAGAAGAAGATAACGATGATTGACGGAACAGCAAAATAAAAAATAAAAAGAAGAAAACCCACTTATTATTTTCCATAGAAATATTACGAATTAATTAAAAACATGCGTGGTAAATAAAAAAAAGTTTTGGTTTGAAAAAAATGCCAAAATCTTGAAATATTCTAGTTTAGAGTTTAACATTTATTGCCGTTAAAATAAAGTGTTTAATTGGCTGGAAATTACTTGGCCTGATTTGAATGATTTTTTATTACTTATTTATAATAAACCATAATTATCAAGAGTTAACTACACATGATTTAATCGAAGGTAAATTATAAATTAACATTTATTTTATTTACATAATTATTTTTTTCATTTTATTTGAAGTTAATTTCGTTTTATTATTGTTTATACACAAGTATGGAAAATTGGTAAGAGAAAACTATATGAATGAATTAAAGAAGATTACTTTTATGAACTGATTTGATTTAAATGCGTTGAAAGTAATGAAATTGTATAATATGTTGTTCTAAAACCGCTGGCAATACATAGACGGTTAATCGTGAATTTATAAGCAAGGGCTGCACCGCTATTACTAATTTAGCACTACCCATGGGATACGTATAGCTTGAGGTTATTCTACGATGAGAATAACACTTCTCCGTCCCCCACAAAACTCTACGATAATATTAGATCGAGACCTACATTTCTGTGCAATTATTGATCTTCAGTTATTTTTTAACTTTTCTGATATTTGAAAATGATATAATAAATGAGGAACTTGTAAATGAAAAATTCGATTAACGTTATTTTATAATTAAAAGAAATTTAATTTCAAAAAAGTAAGCATTCGTAGAATATTTTTTCCTCTATTTAAAAACCATTTATTATTATTATTTTCATATAAAATAAAATTAGTTAATTGAAATAAAAATAAAATTGAATTTTGAGAATATAATAAAAATGATTCCTCTTTTTATATCACTTTATCCGTATATTTTGAGAGACTTTTGTTAGAAAAAAATTTTGAAATCAGATAAAATCGTAAGTTATTTCTCCCTTTCAGTAAAACTGTTTTTTTTATATAATTATAAATGTTATAACGCAAATGAGTGAATTATCCAGAGAATTTTCTTACTTTAAAACTTAACTTTTGGACTTTACTGCCAACAAACTAATTAAATAAATTTCTTTAAAGAAAATATCTCCTTTTAAGTACACTTTCTATTCTTGAAAAGAAACATAAAACGTTATTTAGAATTTTAAGTAGTAAGAAAAAAAGAAAAAAGTCAAATCAGCAGTTAGTTTATTGAACTCCTTCCCTCATGTAGTTTTCAACGCATCTCGTAAAAGTTTCATCGTAAACTTTTACTGCACTTTATTGATTGTTGAAAAGTCTTCAGAAATCTTAACAGCGAGGCAAATTTTCCTAAATTTAGGTTTTCATAAAAGATTTGCGCATTTATCTCCATCAAATTACACGTTAAATAATCTGCAGTAGCATATTTGGGCTCCGAAGAGGCCCGGTAGCCATCTTTACTCATTCTGCAAAAGCAAGAAAGAAAACTCTCGAAAAGATAAAGAAGGTATAAAAATGGAAGAAAGAAGAAAAAAAATGTTAAAACTACATGGAAATGAGGGCATCATCAATTAAAAAGGAAGAAGGCCCTTACGAATTAAAGTTTTCTTCCTATTTTCTTGTTTTTTAAAAAGAAAGAAAAATACGCAGAGGAATAATAATTAAAATCAGTTTGAAAAATGCCATCCACTTTGTTGCCCCTTCCCGAGTAATGGTGGGGAAGGCTTGGGCATAAAAGAGCCATTCATGCTGAAACGCAGCAGTCAACGTTCTTGGAATCTGTTCACCAAGTTTTTGCCACTTCTCATTTGATTCAATGCCTAAAAAGGAGGAAAATGCCTTCATTAAGCCCAAGTTGTCCAAATGAACGAGCAAATCACTGCGGCAAATCGGAGGGAGTATTGTGTGCCGGGGCCTTTAATATATCTTTTTACCGTGGTCATTCCTTTGGAACAAAAGTGTTCTTTTGCAGTCTAGACGAAATGTTCTCAAAGAGGTCTTCTTTTTCATCTTTTAAGACTGTTTATGAAGAGGATTTCGGATGTTCTTAATTCGCGGATAAAATGTTTGTTAATTATTGCATGATTTCGCCGACTGTAAAGCATGCTACGGGAAGTAGATAACGATGATTAAGGGAACAGCAAAAAAAGAAAAATGACTTATTATATTCTATACAAATATTGCGGATTAATTAGAAAAATGCATGGTGAATAAGAAAATATTATATTTTGAAAGAATACCCAGATCTTGAATTATTCTAGCTAAGAGTTTAATATTCGTTACTATTAAAATAAAATGTTTAATTGACTGGAAACCACTTAGCCTGATTTGAATGCTTTTTTACTATTCTTAATATATAGTGAATATCAAGAGTTAACTAGACATTATTTAATCGATGGCGAAAGACAAATTATCCTTTATTAATCTTTTTAATTTTAATTTAAGTCAATTTCGTTTTATTATTATTTGCGTGTGACTACTGTAAACAACAACTACCTGAATAATAGTGCCAACTACATGAATAATGAATGAATGTTGATTACTTTTTTTGAACTGATGAGATTTAAATACATTGATACTAATGACATTGTATAATTATAACAATGGAAACAAAGTAACCATATAAATGACTTCTTCTTCGGCATGGTTAAACCTTTTCGTAGAAGAATCACAGAGAAAAATTTTGAAAGTACAGAATCCGATTATATCGTCTACTCTACGACCAATTACCATTAGTGAAAGGTTTTTCATTCTGAAAACAACAAATGAATATTTTATTAATCCAGAATCAGTTTTTTTGTGAAGCACTACAATCATCTTTGTCTAATGTTGAATGCTATACTTATACTATAAATTGTGTGGCAAGGAGAATGAATAACCTTGTTAATGTTCTACAGCTATCCAAGACTAAGACATAATATTTATTTAAAAATGGTGAAAGGTGAGTATTCTAACTTTGGTATTGAGAAACTAGAAAAAATATAATGAAAAATGAACCACTACAATTATCCTTGTCTAATTTTGAACAATTTCCAATGATGATTCTGAGAAAATGCATAAGCGAAAAACAAAGCGATCCCGTGAGCAAGTCCGCGAAAAAATATATTATATGTGCTTGTTAATACATTATTTCATATTGAAAACATTAAGTTACAAATATCTTAAGAATGGGGGTCAATTTTAAATTTTTCCTTGTCATATTCGTTTTCAGCAACATGAAATCAATAATAAATGCTATTTTTTTATCTCAAAAAAAAAATTAATGGAAATTTGCTTTTCTCTTTAATTATTGGAAATCTCGGGCATAAAAGAGCCATTCATGCTAAAACGCTGCACTCAACGATCTTGGAATCTGTTCACCAAGTTTTTGCCACTTCTCATTCGACTAAATGCCTAAAAAGAAGGGAAATGCCTTCATTAAACCCATGTTGTCCAAATGAACGAGCAAATGACTGCTGCAAATCGGAGGGAGTATTGTGTGGCGGGGCCTTTAATATATCTTTTTACAGTGGCCATTCCTTTGGAACAAAAAAGGTTCTTTTGCAGTCTAGACGAATTTTCTCAAAATAGGTCTTCTTTTTCATCTTTTAAGACCGTTTTGAAGAGGATTTCGGGTGTTCTTAATTCGCAGAGAAATATTTGTTAATTATTGCACAATTTCTACGACCGTAAAGTATGTTCCAGGAAGAAGATAACGATGATTAACGGAACACTCAAAAAAGAAAAACTGACTTATTTTTTTCTATACAAATATTACGATTAATTAAAAACATACATGTCAAATAAAAACAAATATGGTTTGTAAAAAATGCCAAGATCTTAAAATATTCTAGTCGAGTTTAATATCCATTGCTATTAAAATAAAAGGTTTAATGGACTGGAAACCACTTGGCCTTATTTGGATGCTTTTCTAGTACTTATTTGGAATATATAGTGATTATCAAGAGTTAACTATACTTACAAATAATTGTAGTTAACTATATATACAAATAATCATTTATTTATTTTTTTTCATTTTACTTTAAGTTAATTTTGTTTTATTATTATTTGCATGTGATTATTCAAAGTTGATAGGTGCCAATTACATGAAGAACGAATTAAAGAAGATTACTTTTCTGGACTGATATGATATAAATTCATTCAAACTAATTTAATTGTATAATATGTCATTTGAATTTCTTATTTTGTTAGTTTCTAATTAAGGAGACTTATTAGTCTGAAACTGCCAGTGGAAGAATGACTTCGAGTTTTTAATTTGGAAACTCGAAAATTGTGAAAACTTAAGATTATCACGCATATCCCGGGAATGGGAATATAAATTTGCTGGTCGAAAAATCTTTCTTTTTTCAGGAAATTACGAAACTTTTCCAGATTCTCAGTTGTAGTTGCTTGTTTCAAATTGCGATAGAACTAGATGTAGAACGAGCATTTATTAAGTAATTAGTTTGTATACTAATATCTTAAATATTGTTAGAATTTGTACAGATTGTATATTAAAGCCTTCATAATGTTTTATTCAATATTAATTCTGAATTTATAACAAAATAGTAATTAATAGCGACTGATATTAGTGAAGACGTAGATTTATTAATTTCAGTTTAGGCATTCATTTGAGTTTGTAGTTTTGAATTATGGATTTATTACATGAACTAAAATACATCAGAACTTAAATTAGTAATTTACATTTCTTCAAGTCATTTCAAAGTAACAAT
>BPLQ01011102.1:9124-22295 GCA_021605075.1 Caerostris darwini | reverse complement strand
TTAGTGTTCTATATTCTTTACAACGTGTTTTTAGTATCATTATTATAATATTGTCGATATTTACATATAAGAATAATAGTGAACACGAAAATAATAACTCATTATGTTTCAGTTTTTCACTCCAAAAAATTAGTTAGGATGCGGAGTTAGGATGTATTTCCAAAGTAGCCCGCAAGACCATTTGGGTTGGCGAACCCTGCGATTAAACAATTCTTTAATTGTATTATTAAGTAATTTTATAAAATTTGTAATAATAATAATCAACTTCAATTGACTAAGTGCTTAAATACAACAATGTTACAGAAGTTTTTTTTTTTAAGTATAAATTTTTTTCATTGCTTTGGTACGTTTTGCTCAAAATATTTTCGTGGTTACTTTAAAATTTGGATAAAAAAATATGAAGAAATGTTATTAATGAATACTAAAAAAAATGATGAACAAAAAAAATTACAGTTTCTTTCACCTTAAATGTAATATCGTTGAAATTAAGTTCAGCATTACTTGAGTTCAACGAAGTTCATCTAAGCAAGAAATAGTTTTAAAGGTAACATTACTATCTATCGTGAGCACCACTTCAAACTATGGAGATACTGTCCTTCATTACAAAACAACTTTAATTTGTGCATATGTGAATTCCGTATGAAATGGTTAAAAATATTTACACGAAGAAAATACTTTCCATTTAAGAATAAATAGTATCTGTAACTTAATCTCTGTAAAAAACGATTCTTTGTTAAATTTATATTTCATTAAGGAATTTTTTATAAACCAATAATTTTTAATGTTTAATGTTCGTTTTTTAAGTTACGGATTTGAAAAAGCAAAAACAACTTTCCGTTTCAAAATTAAAATTTCGGGCAATCTGATGGTAATTACTCATTAAATATCTAAAATAATAATTTTGTGTAAATTAATTATAATTATAACAATAAAAATCTCATTGATGTTACCGAAGAACCGAATCTCAATTTTCTCACAGGAATAATTAAACGTTTTATATCTTTAAGTGATCTGTATATTTATTTAAACAATTCTTTGTTTTCAAATTCTGATCATTGTTACACTTATTGAAAAAAAAATTACATTTTTGGCTTTGATATACGTATTAGTTAGTCATCATGTGCTAAATATTAATGGCTTCTTGAAGGCCACTTGGCCCCTGATGGCCAATTGGCTAGCGCTCTGGCCGTTTGTACCACAGGAATAGTATAGGTTGTCATCTTCTGGACTATTTGTTAAAAACATGTCGTTTTCTGGACTACATTGCGTTTGTTTCTGCAATTGCAATTGAAGCATTTGCTGCCCACATCGCGTTTGTTGCTATCGAAGCGACTGCTGCTCACATCGCATATGTTTCTCACATTGTATTTGAAGCGCCAGAGTCCCACACAGAAATAAATGTGTCGACCGCGCTTTAATTTCAACGCAGCTTAGTTTCAAAACATTAGATGATTCTGAATATCCCACACTTGCTTATATCTTATTATTTAAGGCAACTTGATTTTTCCTATGAAATCTACCTATTAGTATCGTTTTTGTTTATATTAAAAGAGAAAATCTGGTTTTAATAAAATATTTTAGTGGTTTGAAATCTTTTATACAAACAAAGAAGAAGAAAAAAGAAATATTGATTTTTTTCAGTTAAAATCAAAGGTCTTTTTACGTTGTTGTTTTTATAAAAGTTGTTTTTATCCACATTGAAACTTCAGAAGCAGGCATGGGAAATTACTTATCTTGTTAATATTTTTATGTTAAGGCGTCAATTATTTACAGTTTACATCAGCATTACTATTATTACTAAATAAAAAATAGTGTCTATACCAGATACAATCAACTCCATTTTCTAATATAAATTTTTTATCGTAAATTCGTTTATTCACAACAATTTTATTGTTTATTCACAACATTAGAACTGATTTCATGATTTCGACGTAAAATCTGATGCTGATAACTTCTTTCATTTGACATATTTTTTAAAACATTCAAGTACATATCATGGTTTATTTTTTTAACCTCAGATCGTTTGATTCCCTTAGCAGTCTTTTTGAAGTTATCACCGAAAGTATAAGAGCACATATTTGGTTTTAAACTGCAAAATTCCTTAATCGGTACTCCTTTTGTTTCATCTTTAAAGAAACCTAGTTTATTTTCATTGAATTTATTATGTAGTTCATGGCTTTTATCATAGTTAGAAAAATCAAAAATTGCAGTTGATTTATTTTTTAAATCCTTATAAATATCCTCACATTTAAGTTCTAATGTAAATGAATCTGTATCTATATACAATAAGGGTAATGTTTTCCCCGCAGTTTTAATTGAATACTTCATAATATAATTTATACATATAAAGTTTAGACAGTTCTGAAACTGTAAATCCTATCTAAATTGGTTTATTTAAGTCCTATTTTTTTGGCCAAAAACAGTTTTCGTTCGCCACTTATAAAATGTAAGTTATGTATATACGAAAAGAAAAGGAGAAGAAGAAAAGCTAAAGCATCAAAGAAACAAACTTTTTTTGCATAAATAATTTTTTATTCGCAGATTATTTTACAGTAGCACCATTTATATATACACAATATCGTATACAGAATATCGGATAATGTTTTACATAGAAATAAAATGTACAAAATTTTCCTTTTGTACATTTTATACTACTGTACTTAATGCTACTGTAAAATTATTTGGGAATAAAAAATTATTATAACAAGATAAGTAATTTCCCTTTCCTGCTTCTGAAGGGCCAATGTGGATAAAAACAACTTTTATTAAAAAAACAACGTGAAAAGATCTTTGATTTTAACTGAAAAAAATCAATATTTCTTTTTTGTTTCTTTCTTTGTATAAAAGATTTCAAATCACTAAAATATTTTATTAAAACCAGATTTTCTCTTTTAATATAAACAAAAATGATATTAATAGGTAGATTTCATAAGAAAAAGCAAGTTACCTTAAATAATAAGATATAAGCAAGTGTGGGATATTCAGAATCATCTAATGTTTTGAAACTAAGCTGTGTTGAAATTAAAACGCAGTCGACACATTTATTTCGGTGTGAGAATCTGGCGCTTCAAATACAATGTGAGAAACATATGCGATGTGAGCAGCAGTCGCTTCGATCGCAAGACACGCGATGTGGGCATATGTAAGAAGCAGACGCTTCGATTGCAATGTTAGAAATAGGCTTCAGGTTGGAATCCTAGCGGTGATATGGATGTTTGGTGGTGGTTCGGAATCCACATTATACTGTAGGTCTAAATAGCCTAAAATATGCACAAAACGACAGTAGAGCGACAAACCAAACCTTGAGGATATGCATGCAGTAGATTCAGGGTTATCCGGGGGGAACCATGGCAGTCTGTTCTCGCATTATAAACCAAAACGTTCTCTGGAATATCACTAAAATTTATCGTGGTTTTTCTTGTTCCGAAGTCCTTTTAAATAAGAAAGTCGGTTTTGAAGTCAAAAATGAAGTAATCATTTTTTGGAGAATATTTGGAATGGGCAGTGGTTAATTCAACGATAATTAAATGCAAAATACAAAAAAAAATACAAAATTATGTACTGCAAGACATTCTGCAGACTTTACTGAAGATTTTTCTTACTAAGTAAAGAAACTTATATTAATAACAATTTCATGGATTCTACAAAAGAACAGAATCTCAAATTTCTCATATAAATAATGAACCAGTTTATTATATATTTTATGAAAAACTTTCTTACTCAATAAGACTTTTATGAAGAAATTTCTTACTTTTATAAATTTTCCTTGAAAGAAGAAACTTTTAAAGGCTCTTCTGTCAAAAAGACAACATTTTGTGAGAACTAGAAGCTCAAATATGTAATACAGAAATGATACATAAATCTTACTGAAATGATATACTAAAACAGGGGTGGCCAACACAAGTGGCTCATCTTGCGGGCCACTTTAGAAATGCACCATAACTTCACTAATTTGGCCATTATAAAATAAATATATGTTGTAAAAGTGTGATAAATCTCACGGGCCGCAAAAAAATTCAAGGCGGGCCGCGGGTTGGCCACCCCTGTACTAAATAATTCGAAAATAAGAGAAATTTCTTGCTTTTATAATTAAATAGGCAAATAATAGCATATATAAAAAAAATCGAAAGGAACTATTTTAAATCGTGGTTGCAATAGTGGAGAAAGATATTTCTATAGATATTTTTGTCATCATGACAGCATATAATTATTTTAATACAATAACAAATAATAATAAATAATTTTTTTATTTTCTGTTTTAAGTATACAAATTTTTATTTTTCAGTCAACTGAATCAATTTCTAATATTTTAGTATTTAGATTTCTAATTGTATAAAGTTTGGTATTTGCTCCACGTTATCTGCTCCTGCATCCAGTTCTAAATGAAAGTAAAATATAAAAAAAAATCCGTACAGAAACTCTCAAAGCAAAGAAAGAATTTAAAATATAACTTACAATACCACATTATTTGTTCCTGTTAACGACATTCCAGAGGCTCCGCTGTGGAAATCAAGGAAAGTGAAATATAAAAGAGTGAAACAAATTTCTTGCTGCCAGGGAAAACCTTCTGAACCGAACTGTTAGGAACCTTGTATACGATCATAATAGTTCTGATTTTATAGACAAAAATACTTAAAAACATGTGTGCGGGAGAGTGTGCATATGAAGTTTGTTTCTGTAGCCAATGGTCAAATTACATAAATTTTATTTATTTTAAACAATATACATATGCATTTAAATTAAATGACAGATTTAATTTTTAATTAGAATTTAATGTAAGCAATGTGAAGTCACTTACTAAATATTATTGAAAGAAGCTGATTTAAAGCCTTCTGCTAATGTAAATCAAAAAATTTGATTTACATTAGCAGAAGGCTTTAAATCAAGAACTGTAACATAATTTATCAATTTTTAATCAATTAATCAATTTTTATTAAAATTTATGTTTTTAAATATTAAATTCTAAACAAAATCTCTTCTACGCTTTGTTCATCTTAAACATATCTAGCATATTTCTCATATCAGTTTTCACCATCAACAAATATTTAAATATTTCATAATATATAAAAATATATAAGAGAAATAAATTTACTCCAATAACCAGACATGTGAAGGTTGTTTTTTTTTATTTTGAATGGTTATTACTTGTTTATCCCTGAACTCTTTCCAAGATTAATGAAAATGCTTGGTTCATCGATATTGGAAGCTCAGGTAAGAAAAAATTCAAAAAAGTAGCTGTCTCATTAAATACAATTACCGATTTAAAATTTACAGATATTAAAATTGCAAAATTATTGAATTAATTTAGTATCATTTTGGATTAATTTATTATGTGCATATAATTTTTTATATCTTAAATATATAAAATACAATCATCGTTTTATGTGTATACATAAGTTCAAATAATGGAATTATAAATTCGTAATCGATTTATAATATAGAACTTATTTAATATTTTAATATTATGCTGTACATATATATATATATGCAATTTTCAATTTTGCGTACATAAATCTTTTAACTTTTAAATATACTACACTTAGTTTAAAATAAAATAATTGAGAATAAATATTTAGTTTTGTATATATTAAGTGTGTATAAAGGGCATTTAAATTATTATTATTATTTTCGCTTTTCTCAAAATGTTGTTTTTTAAACTTTATGTTGGCTGGAATAAAATCTATCCACATAGGAATTTAACATTTTTTTTTCTAAATTACTATCCTGTAACAAAGTACATGTTAAAGCAATTTTGGCTTACATTTTTATTTTTGGATTTTTATAGATACATTTTTAGTAATAAAAAGTATGTAAAATTGGAATTTACAGTTATTGCCGTTTTAAAAATGAATGCAATAAGCCATGATAAACTTAGTAGCTAAATCATATTATTTAGAATATGCTAAACAAATTACTTTCAACGAATAATAATTTATTTTCGCTGAGAATACCAAACCAAACTAATATCTCTTAAAGCTAAAAAAAAAATAAAAAATAAAAATAAATAAATAAATAAAAAGTCGATAAGTCATTTTTTTCCTAGTTAATATTTTTATATAATTTCTTTTTTCTTTTATGGGGTCTTTTTTTTCCAATTAATATTTTTGTGTAAGATTTCATTTTGTAAAAATTATTGCATACTGCATAATCTGACAATATTTCATTCATATTCTGCCACAAATGACCTAAATTATGACTAATCAAATAGTAATTTAATTTAATTAACTATTTTTAGTCAATGATGTTAATTTTAATTCTCTAATGAATAATGGTCAAGAATTGTGTAATGATTTAAAATTACTTCCCTCAGTAAAAATTTTAAATCGCAAAAGAGAACCATTTTCTATTTGGCAGATTTAAAAAAAAAATGCAAGATAATTCAAATTGTTGAAATATAAATCCCAATCAAGCACTTTTAAGACATACACAATGACACAATTTTCTTGCTTACTTAGATTATTTGGAAATATTTTAATCATTTAATGGTCTTACTCAGTCGAAGGAAAAAAAGTAACTTTGAAACGTCTTTCAAGTTACACAAATCTTATCATTGTTGTTGAGAGAGGAGTTTTCGTGCTACTCCTCTTCACACTTGCTTGTTTCTTTTTCTTTTTAATTTTATGAATTTAACGAGCGAAAGGGTGAGGGAAAAGGCTACTGAAGGAATGTTCTATTAATTGTTAAATGTGAATAATAAGAAGGAATCTTCGGAAATTTGGAAACTTGGATGCAATTTGATAATAAATAAAATGCTCCTATATTTGAAATCCCATACGAGCTTTTGTTCTTTGTCTTCCACACAAACAAATTTGAACAAAGCTCTTAATGGAATTCATCCCAATCCTAAATTATTCGGAAGGGGAATGCTGCTTTTGTATTTTAGCATGTGTTTTGGAGTGGAAAATCACGAAATATATTAGGCTATAACGTAATACATTTTTTATTTGTTTACTTTAAAGTAACAAATGTACAGACGAGCGGATGTTTAGTGGAAATGAAATCAACCCATCACAGCATCTTATCAAGTTTGGAGAATTAAAGGAAGGGAAGAAAGCTTTACGAAGAGTTTCCGTCTGCCAACTCTTGTAGCCTCAAAGATTGGTTTGCTTCCAGTTATTATGCGCGCATCATATGAGGGATTTTTCAGTGTCATTTTTTAAATACATTTTCCTTTTCCCGAGAAGATAAAATGGCTACTTACGTCGCCTAAAATAAAGAGCAGGATAACGTAGAATCATTGTAACATATGAAAGGATGACAAGAAACTAAATTTCACTTATAATATATTATTTATTTTATATTATAGCATATATAGCATTATAATTGATGTGCATTATTTGAGTTGATTTAGCATTTAGTTTGACTTATGTAATGGGCAAGTGCAAGATCTATAAATTTATATTATAAAAACAATTCTTATCAAATATATTATCTTTATAATTAATCTTCTCAAATATATCTTATCTTTGTTAATATATTAATGAAAAAAAAAAAGGGTTTTTTATTAACTTAGATGGGATAATTTAATTATTCTGTTGATATTTGCTATACATTTTAATTAATAATATTATTATTAATGTCAGTCAAAATAGTATTGCCACATGACCAAACTCATTATTATATATTAGTACATTACTAACTATTATTGTACTGGATTATTATAAACGTTTTTTAATCAATGCTTTCGAATTCAAATCTTTAAGATATTATGATTCAGAATTGCCGGATAATTTTATTAAGTTAACTTAAATTAATCACAATATCATAGCATGCTCTAACCCTAGCTTTTTATCCGCAATCTAGGCAAATCATTAGTCTAACACATATTTTATTTAAATTAAAAAGAAACCATAATGAATAAACGACTTTCTTTTTTAAATAAAATTTTTGAAGTGGTCTTAGGGGCGTAAAAAATTAAATGGTGTATTATAACTTACATCCTTACTTCTTATTAGTTGCATTTCCTATTTCATTGATATTATATTTTTCATACTAGTATAATATCACAAACCTGAGTTAGCATTTTAAATAGTAATATTATGTAACCAGGGTATCATCATGTTCATTAAAAGGCACTTTAGTTTTCAGAAAATGTCGTTTAAATAAAACTTTAACACTATTAGTAAAGTTTAAAAAAAATTTAATATGAAAATATTCCCAAAAGAAAGTGTAATTGAATACTTTTGTTGGAATATATACCATTCAACTAATTGAAGAAGAAAAAAAAAATTTTTTTTTTTTAGTTTTCAAACACATTTTTTCTTTGTAAAGGATCAAATAATTTGAATAAAAATAGATAAAGATTCTTAATGAAGTTTTTTTTTCAAATATAACATATGATTTTGAAAATCTGTTTGTTTGTTTGCGCTTTGTACAAATGCACATTCTTTAACCTGAAGCTTTCGAATTTGGCACGTACATGGACTATGGTCAAGTTTTAAAGAACTTGGAATTTCCCTTCTTTCACCTGATTTCCTCCCCTTAATTTCCACAAAGTAAAAGTTAAAGGGAGGGTTCGAATACTTTTTTTTATAGGTCCAATAGAATTTTAAAGCTTTCCCAGCGATGGATAATTTCCTACGATGCGCATTCTTTAGTGTAAAAACTGTATTAAATACATGAAAACCAGCTACGTTTTTACAGAATTGCGACCGCCTAGCTCAGCCGCAGATGTGGAGAAGATAGGGCAGCGGCAACATGAAGGAAGCGCTGGGGGTTAGAATTTAGTTGAATCTTCTATTTCTTATTTTATAACTTCTTTTCAGGTGAGACGGGGAAGTATTGGGTAACTCAACTAGTGTTCTTTAAAAAAGAAATCCATCAAAGTCTGTAGAAAGATGTTGTTGTTGCTACTTATCCCACATGGTAGATGTCTAATCTAGACCAAGCCCACTAACCCGTATGGACTCATGATTGAAGGGGAAGGAAGCAGCTTCTGTTGTGATGGAGCACCGGTAGGTAGAAGTCAGACTGTTGCTCCGGAATATTCTTACAGTCATAGGAGACCGGAACCTACTGCTTAAAGTGGATTCCGAATCACCATCTGTACATCCATGGCAACGCCGAAACTCGAACCCGAAAACTGTGGTACCGAGCGCCAGAGCGCTAGCCCCTCGACCATTCAGGCCCCTGTAGAAAGATGATTTCACAATTGATTTTTATTTATCACAGCTAATATAAACAAAATTGGGATAGCTTAATAGCATAGACTCTTTATTGTCCAGTTCTCTGGTTCTCGCTTTATATTTAGAAAATATATTACACTCATTAAATTTCAAACAAAATTTAAAGAAATTATGAATCACTTTATTTAATATGTTGTAGCTTATATAATTTTTTTATTATTGTATTTTTAATATATTTATCGATTTAAAATTTTGAACTTTATGTGAATCTATTCTCATAAAATTTAAAATTTTACTCAATAAATTAACACGATAGGTGATCAACTTTTTTAATAATTTATTTCACTTTTAATTCTTAAATAGTTTTAGTAAAGAGTATATATTTGTCTAAAAATATTCAAAAGAGGGAGCTTTGTTATTAATTCGATTAACTTGCTCATAGGAAATTGCGCATGCGTATCTGTAATAATGTTTCCTATGAGCATGCGCATTAGGATGAAAAAGCTAACGGACGTCCAAAATACGGTATGCAAAAACTCTCTATTGTCTCTTTTATTTCTAAGTTTACTGTTATGAGTTCGCAGAATAACTAAATTATATTCTGCGATCTCATGAGACGCGCGCATTTTAAAACATCTAATATAACAGGTTCTATGCTTCACTTTAAGTGATCTCACAGATGTAGTGACCATCCTTAAATACGCACAGTTGACTTTTGATAGCAGAGCAAATCAGTCTCTTAGTTTAAGTATTTAGCGTTTTTTATTCAACTTACACCTGCGAACCTGTTTTCTTCTAAAATGAAATTGTCCAAACACAAAACACGCTGAAACATAACGGACGTGACACCCATTACGATGTGTAAATACCCAAATGGAGATCGATTTGCAAAAACAAAGTAAAAAAGTGGAGAAACACATATCGCACTAGTAAAAAAAGCATTATTTAATGATTTAATTTTTTTGTTTGATTTATATTTATATATTTTTTATATTTCATTTTTAATGTTATATATTTCTCTACGATGTGCGTTTAGTATCATTAGTATTATATTATCTATGTTTACATGTAAGAATAATATTAAAAGCAAAAATAATAACTCATTATGTTTCAATTATTCACTTCAAAAAAATGCCTTTAGTGGTTCTAAATCTAATATGGGGATATATGATTTTTTTATACGGCCCGCAGAGTTAGGCTGCATTTCCAAAGTGGCCCACACGATCATTTGGGTTGGCCACGCCTGTCGTATTGTATAAATTTAAATGTTCAAGAATTATAATAAAATTAAAAAAATATAGTAATTAAAGGCATTTATTACTTTAATAAGAAGCCACCTGGATGCGCAAACGGACTTTAGCGTCTAATGAAATATATCACAAAGGTAGGAGAGAGAGAAACGTAACGAACATGGAATATGGAGGTGGGAAAGATTCATTTATTGCAAACGAAAAGCCGGCCTTATATTTGAAACCCAGAAATAATACAGAAGAAAAAAATCACATTGTTAATGCAATCACCTCTTGCTTCGCTGACTTGTTGTTTTGTAATAGAAATTCCACAGCGAAAAACTTCATTTTAAAATATTTTATGACAAAACTTAACTGTACAATATTCATTAAAAAGTTATTGTAGATTTATTATTAATTATTGTTGAAAACAATATGAAATTATCGATAACACAACAATCGTTATGCACTGCGTCGTAATTTTTTTCCTAATATTTTTACCCACTTAATATAAATCTCGACATCTTTTATTTAATTGTTTTAGATTAGAATTATCCTACAATATTTCAAGGCTACGAACATTAAATATTCAAAACATTATTATATAAAATAAAAATATGAATTAAATAAAGGTTGAGTTTTCAATATTAAATATAAATAAAGGTAAATTATAATTATATTTCAATATAATCTGGAATATGGTGCAACATTAAAATTATTACATCTAATTAATTAAATAATTTATTTAAATATTAATAATATTGTCGTGTCAATATGGATGTCTATATATATTTTGTATTATAATAAAATTGTTTATATTTATTGCATAATTTATGTGTAATGATTTTATGTGGGTCTCTTGGAAAGGTTTATGTGAATATCGCTAGTCCTTAGAGGATTAGAATCCGATCTGTTCAAAGGGATGACCAGTTTAAGGAGGAAGTAGGTCTTTTGCCGCATCTGCGACTGAAAGTGATATTCCTGTGAGGTGTTTTAATTTGGCGAGGCATGGTCAAGAGCGAAGGTTTACCAAGACAGTTAAGACTTAGTTACCTGAGCATGGCATGGGTTGTCTTTGAAGAACAGAAACAGATTCATGTGACTGTGGATATTTTAATAAACACGTGTTTTGGAAAACTATGCAAAATGGACTTTCCTCCTCTTCGTCCTGATTTAGTGTCGGCCAGCAACCCACCCATGAAAGGGCTTACAGCCCAGGGAATAATTTCAGTTCCCAATTTCCATCAAACATGAGTGAAGGGCGTGTGGTCTGGAAAGACTTAAAAATGGATATTGGAAACAATGAGAGAGGTGTTCTTTGGAGATGGCTGAAAGAAAAAAAAGAAAACATGGGAAGGCAGAATGAGCTCCTGACTGTTGTTCGTCCAGCCACTGAGAGATACTCAATTTCGGGGCAACGAACAGAAGATGCTTGCCTCCGAAAGAAAACACAGCGCGTTAGCAAGAAGTATCGATGCATAAAGATCTAACTTCATAGTGAGCGGCTTCCCTAAGTGTGCCCGATTCTCGTAAGTTTCATACATTTTTCGATGAACTAAACAATAATAATAGAAAAAGTCACACTTGCAGCTATGGCATATGCACAAGCAAAGGGTTTGGGCTGAAGATTTTTGCACCTCAATTATAATGAGATGTACGGACACTTATTTTTTTTTATTAATTGTTGTTATAGTATATTGTATACATTTTATATTTGATTAAGGCTGATTAGAAATTCACTTGTACTAATCTAAAAAAGTTATAAAAATTATTAAAGGTCCCTTACAATATTAAACATTTGCAGAATTTTTAAATTAAACGCAAAATTAATAACATTTATTTAATTGTATCTATTTTGCCTGCTTTAGTAATTAATATGATTCCATGTATTTAAAATGTAAGAAAAATTGAAAACAGAAAATTAAACATCAATTACGTAATAACATACAAAAGCAAGCTGTCCCTTGGAGCAATCATTCAAAAATTCTGGTTATAAAATATGGGCGCAACGTAACAGATGGCAGTAACTGCGTACTTTGAGTTTGCTATATATAATTCTTTCTAATAAAAATTGACTTAAGTCAAAGAGCCCGGCAAAATTGAACACAAAAAAAAAATATGAACAATACTTAGGAAATCAAGTTACACGTTTTTACAATTTCAAAAATACGTTGATTTTTTTAAAAATACATTATAATAAATACGGTGTATTATTTAAACGAAATTCTTTCGAAGCAGTCTCAATTAAAATTTCTTAAATTATTTTCTTATTTTTATTTTAATTTAAAATAAATTTGTTAATCCCTCCGACAATTACTTCTAATGTTTAATTGTTAAACTTTATTTAAATTTTATTAACTTATCGCATACTTTGTAATTGATTCTTCATATTATTACTTATTACACTTAGTTACTTAAGTGTCATCCCCCTTTTAATAGTTCAAATAAACTTTTTTATACACATTTCAAAGCTTTTATCAAGAAACTTATTGCTTATAGTAGTTTCATGAATCCCTGAACATTTTTTTTTATGTAGATGATATTTGAAATTCACTAGATTGTGAATTTTTTTTTAAAATTACAATTTATAAATATTTATACATATATATATATATATATATTACAAAACTAAAAATATTTAAATCTTTTCTCTCAAATAGAATTCATAGTAATTTTATTAGAATTTACTGAGTTTTATATGCATTTTTAATTAAACAATCGTTTTTATAATTTACAATATTTTAAAATTTAAAGTAGAAGTTAATTCTTATAGAATGCTTCAATTCCTCAATAAAAAATTACAATTTATAAATATAT